>CAUYON010098357.1:0-11718 GCA_963573935.1 Arctocebus calabarensis | reverse complement strand
TTCTTAGAAATGGCATTAAATTTTTTTTAATTTGTTTATATCTTCTTTTACTTTTTCTCTTCGGTATTTTATTTTTTTCCTTACAGTGGTTTTTCACTTTATCATTTTTATTTCTATGTTTCTATTTTTTTTTTTTTTTTTTTTTTTTTGCAGTTTTGGGCCAGGGCTGGGTTTGACCCCGCCATCTCCAGCATATGGGGCTAGAACCCTACTCCTTTGAGCCACAAGCACCGGCCCTCTATGCATCTATTTTTAATGGGGTTGTCTTCTTTATTTCTTTCTCAGCTAGTTCATTATTGGTGTATAGAAACACTACTGCTTTTTTATGCTGACTTTGTATCCTTGAATTTTACCAAATTATCAAAACCTAAGAATTTTTTTGTGAAGTCGAGATTTTTTTTATTTTCTTTTTTCACACAGAGTCTCAAGCTGTCACCCTGGGTAGAGTGCCATGGCATCACAGCTCACAGCAACCTCCAACTCTTGGGCTCAAGCTATTCTCCTGTCTCTGCCTCCCAAATAGCTGGGATCACAGGCACCTACCACAATGCCCGGTTGCAGCCGTCATTGTTGTTTGGTGGGCCCAGGCTGGATTTGAACCTGCAAGCTCAGATGTATGTGGCTGGTGCCTTAGCCGCTTGAGCCACAGGCGCCGAGCCTAAAGTCGAGGTTTTTCTAGATTTAAGATCCTGTGCTTATGGGAGCAATGATTGGATTTTCTCTTTTCCAGTGTGAAAGCCTTTTATTTCTTTCTCTGGCTGGGTTGGTCTGACTAGGACTTCCAGCACTATGCTGAGTGGCAAAAGTTGGCATCCTTGTTTGTTCCAGTCCTAAAAGGAAGGGCTTTCAACTTGTCCCTACTCAGTACGATGTTAGGTGTCCTCTTGTCATTTGTGGCCATTATTATGTTAAGATATATTCCTTATATTCCTGGTCTGTTGAGAGTTCATATCACAAAGTGATGCCAAAAGTTATTGATGCTTTTTCTGTGCCTGTTGTGGCAATCATATGGTTATAGTCCTTCATTCTGTTGATGTGAAATATTACATTTATTGATTTGCATATGTTGGGCTATTCTTATATCCCAGGGATAAGTCCAATTTATTATGGTATAGTCTCTTTTTAATTTGCTGTGATTCAGTTTGCTAGTATTTTGTTGAGATATTTTGCTTCTGTATTCATCAGGGATATTGGGCTTAGCTTTCTTTTTTAGGTGGTCAACCTTGGTTTCGGGGGATATCTGGTCTCACAGAATGAGTTACAGACAGTTCTGTCCTCTTCAATTTTTGGAAATAGTTGAGGAAAATAGGTATTAGCTATTGATTGTAAGTTTGGTATTATTTGGCAGTGAAATCAGTGGTTCTGGACTTTTTTTTGTTGGCAGAGTTTGCATTGCTAATTTAATTTCATTACTCATTATTTCTCTGTCATATTTTCTAGTTCTTCCCATTTCAATCTTGTTTGGTTGTATTGCTCCAGAGATTTATCCATTTCCTCTGTGTTTTCCAGTTTATTAGTGTATAGTTCTTTCACTAATTTTGTGTTTGGTTTATTGTTGCTTTCCTGGTTTCTGTTTTTGCTGGATCCCATAAGTTTAGGGATGTTTTTATTTTCATTTATTTTAACTTTTTTATTGACTCCTTAATTTTCTTTATTGCCCCAATGCTCATGCAGCAGCTTGTTAGTTAATTTCTACATATTTGTAGAGTTTCCAAAATTCTTTTTGTTATTTAATTCTGGCTTTATTTTGTTGTGGACTGAAAAAATAAGTGACATAATTTTGAATCTTTGAAATTTGTACTTGTTTTATATCTTCATATATGGTGTATCCTGCAGAACATTCCATGTTCTAATAAGACTGTATTCAGTATCTTTCGGTGAAATGCTCTGTAAATGTCTATTGGGTTAATTTAATTTAAAATTCCATATTTTATTAAAATATTTCAGATTATTTCCTTTAATATTTCCTTGTGTTACATTATTAAATCTTTATCTCATTAAACTTTGCCTGAGTTGTTTTCATCCACAAATGAAAAACTTATTTTTTAACATAGAAAAAAATGTATGAAGACTGCTACATAGTTTTCTCTATTGAAAGTGAAAAAGTGGAGCCAGAGTTGATGTAGGTAGAGAGTTTCTTTGGGCAAAATTTGATAATTCCAACACAGGAAGTACACTTCCCAACTAAGTTTGGGAGGTGCTTTGTGTTTGGGCATTATAATTAGATGATTAAAAACAAAATGAAAAGGTGCAGCATATGTGGTCTTAATCTGTTCATTTGAAAATGCCATTAGTTAACAGGAGCAAGCTAATGAATATTGGGGTAACAGCTTTAGATACTTCTCTCATAATAATCTTTATCTAGTCTTACATAAATTAGTAATCCTCCAGAAATTTCAGAGAAATAATTCTGCTCTCAAGCTCATTCTTTTTTGGCGATTGCAATTACTTAACCTCTATTTGTCTAATTTTATGCTCATTTTTGCGCACCTTGGGAAGAGAAAAAAGGATAAACCAAGTTCTATATCCCTGTTTTTTTGGCCAGATTGAGCTTTGAAGTGACGTTAGTCACAAGTTAAATCCAACTCTCTCTATCTCTCAAAAGAATGGGAAAACCCTGCTTTAAATTAAAGAAGAGTTGTGAAAAGAAAAGTGAAGAGAAAATCATATTATCAATGAATAAGAAATTTGGAAAACTTGGCAGACCCTAAATTAACTGTCTCTAACACTGGGCATTAATTTCTCTGTGATTCAAAATTATATTTTTGTCTTACTTGGGATAAACAGAAAATATTTTAGAATACTTCAAAATAAAAATAGGCCATTCTTCTTAGGTATCATTTTAAAAACAATTGAATATGCTATATGATATCATTTTTAAAACATAACTTTAGAGCTTGTAGGGATTAGGAAGAATGACCTCCACACAAATTTGTAAATGATCTTTGTTATCTGTTTTATTTCTTATTTAATGTAATAATTTTCAACCTTCCCACATTCCCTCATTTCTTTTTGTTTATTCCTTTCAAATACCCGTAGATGGATATCATGCTACTCCTTATTTGTATAATAGTTCAGTCAAGCTGAACACATTAGTTTTCTTCAAGGAAAACTATAGGAGATCCAAGTCAACACTGGGCCAAAATAACTACTTTCAAACTTCATAAAATTTACATTCTGAATATAAATTGTTATAAAAAGAAACACCTGCTATTCTTTTCGTGTAGCCATAAAAGTTGGTTTCATTGAGTTTATAGGGAAGAAATGCCATTTAGAGCTTAAATTTTCATACGGTTTTCTCACTCCATGTCATTTGTTGTTCATTTATTATACAAAATACAAGTAAGTTGATACACTAGTCAATAGAAAGATGTCAGTATTTTATGAATCTTCAGACATAGCAACAGAATTAAAGAACAAGAGAATGGGTAATCATAATTTTATATTTTCACATATCTGATCTAATCCCTCTGCATTTTATTTGAATGGGTGTATGGCTTTCAGTGATGATAAATAAGCCACAGTTTAGAGTTTCAAAATTATTATTGATTGTCAGTAGTGTCAAATTAATCTTACTGAGTCCACTGCAGTCTGTTTCAAAAATGATTAGATAAGATAACTTATTTGTAATCTCAGAGGGGTAGAAAGTATAGTAAGGTAATGCAGTCTTTAAATTCCTTATGCCATCTACATTAATTATATGTAGAGGTCATAAATGTTTATAATTTGGCATGAAGTAATGACATGTAATATATCACCACATTAATTTTGTACGGTTTTCAGATTTTCAAATGTATTTGCCGTATCTTTACTAAGAAAGATATGACATTTCTGGGCAAGAAAAATTTATATGTATTATATATTTTTCATAGATGAAGAACAAAGAATGAGGAAGTCAGTTGCACAAATATTAGTAGAACATCTGATCTTTATTAGATGCTCCAGTGTTATTTGAGTGAATTCCACTAATCTATCAATTCATTAAATATTTATTGATATTTATCCTTCAGATTTTAGGTGAAAAATTACTTTTTTAAAACAACTTTATCTAAGCCTTAACATGGGGGTGGCCTTCTAGGTGCTTCAGCGTAGCCTTTTCACAGATTCCAAATTGTACAGAACAAATCTTTTTCTTATTAATACATTTTGTTCTTATTTTACATTTTTCAATTGATGTTCGAAATCAATGCATTTAAAATTTCAACAAAATAATCCTCTTAAATTAATTAAAACATTAGTAAGATATAGGGCTAAATTGATGGTTGCTGTGCCCATGATTTAGTTCTAACTTCCCATGCCTGACTGGTGCCACTACCACCTGAGGCTGGTTGCAAAGAGTTTATGGGGTCAAGTACACTAGTCTATCAATAGCTTTTGACAACAGTGCATTTTGTTTCTCTTTGAAGTGGAATTTGTGAATAGTTGCACATCTTGACAGATGTGTAACTGTCTTCTGTTAACAGCCCACCACATCAAATAAGACCAAGTGAATGCTGAAAGAAGAAAGCATATTTTTTAATGAGGATTGGAAATTACATTATTATCTTCTTTCTGCTAACGACAAAGATGATTTTCTTGCTTTCTGATACTGCAATATCAAAATTAAAGAATGTCTAAGCTTATCCACTATAACACTGAGAAGAACCACAAATATTTTACATTAAAGGTGGAAGCTCAGAAGTTTGTAATCCAGAAATTAAAAAATGAAAAGCTAAAGTAAAGACAATTCTTTCAAGAAAAAATTGACCTGAAAATAATGCCTCTGAAGCAACTTATGAAGTCACTTATGCAAAATATTATATACATTAAATAACATACAGTGTTAACAATACAGTGTAGGTTTCCTGGGAAGAAAACTCTGTGATAGAAATATGCAAGCAGGAATTATATTTACTGGGCAGTGCTGTCTAGATGAGGGTCAGTAAAAGTGGAAGAATGAAGCAGGATGGACAGAGCAAGAAGTGGAACTCTATTGAAGTCTCGACAGATGTCTCAGTTGATCCCTTGAGGAACCTCTGCAGTTGCGAGAGCCCCTCAAAGATGTCTGAGTTGAGGCAATGGGCAGTCTTCGGATATCTGCCACCTCACAAACATGAACCTTGAATGAGACGACTATCTCACAATTTCCAGAGAAGAACTCAGCAGAGAGCAGCCAACTACCTATAGTCCCAGTAGCTGAGGGAAGGAGTGCTTCAGTCTCAAAAGGGTTGAGGGATTCATCTACAGATGCTCAAGGGGAGGGGTGAGGCTGGGGTGGAAGGAGGGTAATTGGTGGGGCCACATCTATGGTGCATCTTAGAAGGGTACAGGCGAACCTTGCTATATGCAGAATACAAATGTCTTCATAGAATAACTAAGAAAATGCCATGAAGGCTATGTTAATCAGTTTGATGAAAATAGTTCAGATTGTAAATGAAACCAGCACATTGTACCCCTTGATTGCTCTAATGTACACAGTTATGATTCAATAATAAAAAAAAGAGCAATAGGTATTTCATAATTTACATCAAAGTTCTGCCTCAATTGAAATTGAAATTATGAAAAGATAAATTTCTAGCAAGAAAACAAAGCTTTTCTTCTTTGCTTCGAGCACTCTTTTGAATAGAATGCAGGGAAATGATATCTTCAACAACTTTTAAGATAAATGTCATGAAGTTGGTTTGAATTTGGTAAACGTAGTGAGTTCACGTACAGAAAGAGCACCTTCAATGATAAGAAAACATAAAGGGTTATTGTACAGAAATTTTTAAAAAGTGTTAACAGACATAGATGCTCTCATTTCTTTTCATTGTATCTTATATCAGCAATATTTCTCTGCTAAAGCTAAGGTTTTAAGTGAGACCTTTCAATAAATCATAAGTATTTTTAACCATATTCATGCTGATGCAACATATTATCATCAATTTTGTAACATGAAAGATGAAGAATTCTGTGTGGATTTGTCATATCGTCCTAACTTGTTTTGTCTATTGCAAGGACAGGTATTGGCCAAAATTTTATTTCTATGAGAATAGATAATTTTATGAAGAACAGAATCAGCAATGTGAATTACTGAAGGAAGATTTCTAGAGTAATGCAGCATTTCTGTGTGATCTATGTCAAATCAAAATGACTTGAATATTTTTGTGTAAGGTAAAATTAAGTCTACATATATGCAACAAAAAAATCTAAGCATTTTGAGAAAAGCTATTATTTCAAAACACTTTTTCAAAAAAGGAAATTTTGAAATTATTATTATTATTTTTTAGTCTTCTAGGCTTCTTCTTTTTTTTTTTTTAGATTAAAAAATAAAAGACGCTTGGTATCGGTACCTCTATCAGTAAACATGTAAATGGCTACATCCAAAAATTCATACATAACAATGCAAATTTAAAAAAAGAAAGGAATAATTTCTTATTCCTTTAAGAGTTTCAATTTGTCTCCCTTGGAAGAGTGTCGTGGCTTCACAGCTCACAGCAACCTCTGGCTCTTGGGCACAAGCAATTCTCTTGCCTCAGCCTCCCAAGTAGCTGGGACTACAGGCGCCCGCCACAACACCCAGCTATTTTTTGTTGCAGTTTGGCTGGGGTCAGTTTTGAACCCACTACCCTTAGTATATGGGGCTGGCGTCCTAGTTACTGAGCCATTGGCACCGCCCATGAAATTTTGAAATTATTGAGTACACAAAATTATTGAGTAATGTTATAAAATAAAGTACATTTTTCTGTAATATTTAATTGAAGTTTCTTGAATGCAGCCTTATTTAATGACAACCAAATTAATGCAGCCTTCCACCATGAAAAGATTTCCAGCTCCTGCCCTAACATACATTCAGACACATCTTGTCATGGGGTCTTACTATATTGCTACTTATGGGCTGTATTTATTCCAGTTGTTTTTCAATACTTCATGTATAATTTGTTCTTTCATGGCGCCTTACTAGAGTCTTTAAGAATAGGGACACTGACCTTCAGTAACTCTCATATTCAAAATGCCTGGCACAATGCCTTTTATACAAGTTATGCTCAAAAATACTGGTTAATAAAACACATTTGTTATATTAAACTTTTTTCCCATAGACGCTGTTGTGGAATATTGAGTATAAAAGTTATTGAGTTAAAATTAAACATTTTTATGTGTTATTTTGAGCCTGGCATTTACCACATACCTCATTGTTTCAGTCTTTGTAAAAATGACATATTTGTATATTAAAAACACTAAAAACTTTCCATTTTTTATCAACTTAAATTATTCCTTTCTTTTTTTAAATTTGCATTGTTATGTATGAATTTTTGGATGTAGCCGTTTACATATTTACTGATAGAGGTACCGATACCAAGTGTCTTAGAGCAGACAGTCTTTGCTTTGGGAAGAATCATGAGTGGACACTTTCAATTACAGGGATTAAAGGCAAATAGACAGCTTATGATTTGAGGAATGGAGTCAAAGATTCTCTTTTTTTTCTGATCTAAAGAGATTCAGAGCTCTTGCATTATAGGTAATGGTTGTTTTGTTTTCTCTTCTCTGCATAGTTAACGGCATAGTGAGATTAATTTTAGCTGGAAGGGAAGGGGTAAATGTCCATAGAACTGTTAGCTAAGATAAGGGAAGAAAACAATCAAGATGAAAGCTTCACATACATGTGCACAATTTTCAAGAAAATCTCTGATCAAGTCTTACATTTCTAGTCATGTACTGTGATTTCTTTTTATTTATTAAATCATAGCTGTGTACATTAAGGCAATCAGGGCGTACAACGTGCTGGTTTTATATACAGTTTGAAATGTTCTCATCAAACTGGTTAACATAGCCTTCACAGCATTTTCTGAGTTATTGTATTAAGACATTCATATTCCGCTCGGCGCCTGTGGCTCAACGGGCTAAGGCACCAGCCACGTACACCTGAGCTGGCGGGTTCGAATCCATCCCGGGCCCAATGATGGCTGCAACCAAAAACATGGCCGGGCATTGTGGCGGGCGCCTGTAGTCCCAGCTACTTGGGAGGCGGAGGCAGGAGACTCGCTTGAGCCCAGGAATTGGAGGTTGCTGTAAGCTGTGATGCCACTGCCTCAGACAGTTTGAGGCTCTGGCTCAAAAAAAAAAAAGACATTCATATTCTAGACCTAGTAAATTTCACCTATACCCTTGTAAGATGCAACGTCAGAGTGTGTAAGTGATTTTTAAGTTTCATAATATATGTGCACAATGTGAGAGTATGCAACCTGCCCCCTGGGTGAAAGGTCCAACTACAACTTGATCTTCACCTTAAAAACAAAAGTAATGCAACCTACACATTTGTACCCTCATATTAATCTGAAATTAATAATTGTTATAGTAATATACTAATTTCTCTATGCTTTTTATTCAGTGGTTAAATTAATATAATTCATAGAAGTTAATTATTTTTTACTTGGGATTCAATTAAGTGCATAAAAATGGTGCATTAAATTTTATTAAAATTACACCAAATAGAAGATAATTGTATTTGTCACAGGTTTGCAAACAAACAAATATTTTTTGAAACCACTTACTTTCAAACCCATTCTATTTCTTTTCAACCTATTTTTCAATAAAAATCTGAGTTGATCTTTTTCTTACTCTCTTTTCTCTGCCTTTTTCTTCCCTGTCTCCCTTGTCCCCTTTTCAATCATCTCAATTAGATTATGATGTATTTCCTACTGGAATAAAATTGTCACTTCATCATTACATAACTTTTTGTATAGTTTTAATAAAACCAGAAAATGTATTCTTTTATAGAGAATAGCAGAAACATTATGAAGCCCTGCATGTTTCCTTTTTCCAATTAAATAATCTGTACATTGACTGATTCTTTGAATCTGAATACCAAATAAGAGAAATCTGTATGGGTTGAGGAAGGCTGAACTTGGGCACTGTTATTATACTGAGGTTGATATTGATCCTGAATCTGTATCACCTGAAACTAATTTGAAACAAGTGAACAATCCTGGTAAGTGTGCAGAAACATTAAGACATTCGGTACATATTACTGAAAACATAAGTTTAGGCAAGATTACATTACCAATGATGTTATCTCAGACTTATGCATATGTTATTCAATAATATGCAGATGGTAATTTTTGATACAAGGATTTTTAGACTTGAGAAGCCAGCAATTATATTGTCTTCTGTAATACATTTCCAATTATATAATATATAACCAAAGAATACAAAAGCTATGTACTGCTATTTAAAACAAAAAAAAATAAGATAACATTTTAAAAGCAATATTGGTATTAAACATTACTAGTAGAAACATGATTTCAAGGCATTAAAATATTTTTCCATAAACAGAAAGAGAGTTCCTTATTTCGGCAATTTTTTCGTTATTTTAAAGATGAATGATAATTTTCTTCAAATCTGCACAGCAGAAAATTAAAATAAAACATGGAAAAAGCTCAACATATTAAAGTTTGATTACAAATGATAAGTAAAGGAGATTGTTATAAAACTATCAAATCACAGTATATTTGAATAATAGCCAGATAAATTCAGGTTGTGAAACCTGTAGATAAAAATAGTTTATAAAAATTTCAAAGCCCTAAAGCAAAAATAGAAAAATCTTAACATCTAAAGCAGTGCTGAGATTCAGTAGGTTGAGGGAATAACAACAACAACAATAACAAATAGCAAACAGAAGGCCCCATAATTTCTTTAGCTGTGTGGTCAATAACTATTAATAACAAGTGTAACTATGGATTCTAGCCAACTTCTTTGTCTGTATCTTTTGGAATCCTCATATACATTTAAATACAAACTATAAACATCTTTCCTAACATTCCTGTTTGCCTTCAACAACTCTAAAATGCACATAGATGGTATATTTAAAACTTTGTCAAAAAATATTTTTTCTTGTTTCTTTTTTAATTTGTCACCTTAATTATTTTTCAGTGTACAGTACAGTACTGTTCATTATATGAATATTGTTGTGCAACAGTTTTATAGAACTTTTCGTGTTGTAAAACTGAAACTCTATATTCATTAACTAATTTTCTGCTCCCCTCCCCCCCACACCACTCCGCTGCAACTTCTGGAATCTACCATCCTACCATCTATTTCTAAGAGTTAGACATCTCATAGTAATGGAATCACACAGTATTTATATTTTTGTGGCTAGTTCATTTCAATGCTGTATAACCTCACACTGTGCACATATATTATGAAACTTAAAAATCACATTCATGTCCTCAAGGTGCATATTATAGCATAAGATAGTATTTCCTCAATAAGATTTAAAATGCCATAATTATATATATATTTGTGAAAAAGTTAATTAAGTAATTCAAGATTTTTTTTTACCTTTCACCTTTTATTTATTTTATTTTATTTTTTTTATTGTTGGGGGTTCATTGAGGGTACAAGAAACCATGTTACACTGGTTGCATTTGTTGGGTAAAGTCCCTCTTACAATCGTGTTTTGCCCCCAAAAGTTGTGGCACACACCAAGACCCCACCCCCCTCACTCCTTCCCTCTCTCTGTTCTTCCTTTCCCCACCCTTCCCTCATTCTTTCTCTCTCTGTTCTCCCCTTCCCTCACCCCCACCGTATGAATAATTGTCATTAATTGTCCTCATATCAAACTGGAGTACATGGGATTCATGCTTCTCCATTCTTGTGATGCTTTACTAAGAATAATGTGTTCCACTTCCATCCTGGTTAATACAAAGGCTGTAAAGTCTCTAATTTTTTAATGGCTGAATAGTATTCCATAGTGTACATATACTATAGTTTGTTAATCCATTCCTGGATTGGTGGGCATTTAGGTTGCTTCCACATTTTGGTGATCATAAATTGAGCTGCAATAAACAGTCTAGTGCAAGTGTCCTTATGATAAAAGGATTTTTTTTTCTTCTGGGTAGATGCCCAGTAATGGGATTGCAGGATCAAATGGGAGGTCTAGCTTGAGTTCTTTGAGAGTTTTCCATACTTCCTTCCAAAAAGGTATCAGTTTGCAGTCCCACCAGCAGTGTAAAAGTGTTCCCTTCTCTCCACATCCACGCCAGCATCTGCAGTTTTGAGATTTTGTGATGTGGGCCATTCTCACTGGAGTTAGATGGTATCTCACGGTGGTTTTGACTTGCATTTCTCTAATAATTAGGAATGATGAGCATTTTTTCATATGTTTGTTAGCCATTCATCTATCTACTTTAGAGAAGGTTCTATTCATGTCTTAATGCCATCCCTATTAAGGTACCAACATCGTACTTTCAAGATTTGGAATTAGTGATTCTGCGTTTTATATGGAACCAGAAAAAAAACCTCATAGCTAAGGAAGTTCTTAGTAATAAAAACAAAGCTGGGGGTATCACCATTCCAGGCTTTAGGCTGTACTACAAAACCATAGTGGTCAAGACAGCATGGTACTGGCACAAAAATAGAGACATAGACAGTTGAAATCAAATAGAAAACCAGGAAATGAAACTAACAACTTACAACCACCTAATCTACAAAAACCAATCAAGAACATATCTTGGGGGAAAGACTCCCTATTCAATAAATGGTGCTGGGAAAACTGGACATCCACATGTAAAAGACTGAAACTGGACCCTACCTTTCTCCACTCTCAAAAATTGATTCAAGTTGGATAAAGGACTTAAATTTAAGGCATGACACAATAAAAATCCTGAAAGAAAGCATAGGAAAAACACTGGAAGTTATCGGCCTGGGGAAAGACTTCATGAAGAAGACTGCCATGGCAATTGCAACAACAACAAAAATAAA
>CAUYON010098353.1:0-22185 GCA_963573935.1 Arctocebus calabarensis | reverse complement strand
CCATGGCACTCTATCCAGGGTGACAGCTTGAGGCTCTGTCTCAAAAAAAAAAAAAAAAAAAATATATATATATATATATATATATATATATATTTGCTGATCTAATGTATATGAATTATATCTCCTTGTATAATTTTATCTTTACCAATAAATTTGAGCATCCTCTGTTGTTTGGTCACTTGGAATTATCCTCTAATTGATTATTTATGGACACTGCTCATTTTTCTATAGGTTTATTATGTGAGACTTCTTTGTTTAAATATTAACCTTCTATCTTTCAAGCTAAAGATATTTTTCTACTTCTACTGTTTGTTTAGGGTTTTTGTTTTTTTTTTAGGACAGAGTCTTTTTTTTTTTTTTGAGATAAGAGTCTCACTTTGTTGCCCTCGATAGAGTGCCATAGAGACGCCATGTGGCGTCATAGCTCACAGCAACTCAAACTCTTGGGCTCAGCCTCCCAAGTAGACTACAAGTGCCCACCACAATGCCCAGCTATTTTTAAAGATGAGGTCTCATTCTGACTCAGACTGGTCTCGAACCTGTGAGCTCAGGCAATCCACCTGCCTTAGCCTCCCAGAGTTGTAGGATTACAGGCCTGAGCCATTATGCCCAGCCCTGAGACAGAGTCTTACTTTGTCACCTTGGGTAGAGTGCCATGGTATCATAGCTCACTACAACCTCAAACTCTTGGGTTCAAGCAATCCTCTTGCCTCAGCCTCCCAAGTAGCTGGGACTATGGGCACCTACCACAATGCCTGGCTATTTTTAGCAATGGGGTCTCCTACCTCAACTTGTCTCCAGCTCCTGAGCTCAGGCGATCCACCCACCTCTGCCTCCTTAGGATCACAGGTGTAAGCCACCATGCCTGGCCCCATGTTTGTTTCTTAACTTTATTTATGGCATCTCTTGCCACAGTAAAATTTTAAGTTTTTGTACAGTCAAATATGAGTCCTCTTTACAGCTTTCAGGTTTCCAGTCTTGATTAAGAAGGTCACCCCCCAGGGCGGCGCCTGTGGCTCAGTGAGTAGGGCACCGGCCCCATATACCGAAGGTGGTGGGTTCAAACCCAGCCATGGCTGAACTGCAAAACAAAAAAATTACCCAGGTGTTGTGGCGGGCGCCTGTAGTCCCAGCTACTCAGGAGACTGAGGCAAGAGAATCACCTAAGCCCAAGAGTTGGAGGTTGCTGTGAGCTGTGTGACACCATGGCACTCTACCGAGGGCAATAAAGTAAGACTCTGTCTCTATGAAAAAAAAATATGGTCACCCCCACTCTCAGATTGTACATGTGGTCTCCTAGCTTCTCTTACAGTATCTGTATGATTTTAAGGTTTTAATTTTTATGTGTAAGTCTTTGAATACAGCATGAGATAGGCATGCAATTTTATTTTCTCTCAGGAGGATACTAATTGTGCCAGAACCATATTATATACTTTCATCCTTTATCCCCAGAATTCAACTACCACCTTCATCATGTATTATATCGTCATATTTAAGAGACTTTAAAAAAACAAGAGGATTAGTTTCAGTATGTCAGTATTGTCATCCTGATTTTGTGTCTCACCTAGTGACAATGGATTGACTCACAAGGCCCCAAGAGCCCCTGTCTCACCTTACCTTTGCTTCTCTCTCAGGTACTGCTGGCTGATGAGGGCATAGCCCCCCTCCCTGCTGCAGGGCCAGTGAAAGAGGAGAAGCTCCTGCTGGGGGAAGGACTATCTTCTTTTCTTCCAGTTCAGTCCATCAAAGAGGAAGAACCCCCTCCTGGGGAGGAGACACTGCACTTAGCAAGACCCATCAAAGTGGAGAGCCCGCCCTTGGAAGAGTGGCCCTCCCCATACCCATCTTTCAAAGAGGAATTATCTCACTCCTGGGAAGACTCATCCCACTCTCCCACCCCAAAGTCCAAGAAGTCCCACAGTGGCATCAAGTCCCCAGCCCGGCGTGTCTCAGAAATGCTCGTAATTAAACGCAGGGAGAGGAGGGAGATGAGCCGGTCTCGAAGGAAACAGCATCTGCGGCCTCCTTGCCTTGATGAGCCTGAGCTGCTCTTCTCAGACGGCCCCAGCACTTCCCGACGTGCCGCAGAGCTCCCTTTCCTAGCAGATTCCTCTGAGCCTGTCCCCCAACTTGTCTACTCTCAGGAGGAGGGAGGATCTTTTAAGACACCCATAAAGGAGACACTGCCCATCTCCTCCACTCCCAGCAAATCTGTTCTTCCCAGAACCCCTGAATCCTGGAGGCTCACGCCCCCAGCCAAAGTAGGAGGGCTGGATTTCAGCCCAGTACGAACCCCCCATGGTGCCTTTGGCAACCTGCCTGATTCCCTGGGGCTGATGGATCTCAGCACCACCCCACTGAAAAGTGTTCCCCTCTTTGACTCACCCCGAGAGCTCCTCAATTCAGAACCCTTTGACCTTACCACTGACCCCTTTGGCAACTCTTCCCTCCCAAATATGGAGGTCCCCAAGCCAGGCTCCCCAGAGCCACAGGCTCCCAGCCTTTCAGCCAATCGTTCTCTGACAGAAGGCCTGGTTCTGGACACGATGAATGACAGCCTCAGCAAGATCCTGCTGGACATCAGCTTCCCTGGCCTGGAGGAGGACCCACTGAACACTGACAACATCAACTGGTCCCACTTCATTCCTGAGCTGCGGTAGAGACCTGGTCTTGTCCTTGTGCTCAAGCTGTCCACCACCCCAGGAACTCATGTGTCTCGACTGTCCAAGGTTCTGTATACCCCAGGCCTCTGAGTGAGGACAGCAGTAGGGGCCGTCCTGCATCTCTTCGCTCTATGCTGCTTGATTATGCCAAGGCAGCTATCACACCCTGGCCATTGCTGAGACCTTATACTCCCAAGAGACTCTGAGTCTTCTACTCTCCCTGCCAGGAGCTGAAGAGTAGGAAGGACAAAAGCAATGAAGAAAAGCGATTAGGAACTCCCCAAACTGTTTCCATTCTGTGCCCAGCAGTCTCTCGCCTTCCCTGATCCTTGCAGGGTGGCTTTTGTAAATAGTGTAAATTCTCCAAATTCTCCTCTAATTATAATTGTAAGCTTATTTCCTTAGATAATTATCTAGAGACTGCCAGAAACTGGGTAGGATGACCATGGGTTTCTGTTTGTTTTGTTCCTTGATTTTAGTTCCTAGAAAATGGAGGGCCTGCAGTGCACAATTTCTTCCAGGCCAAGGTACCTGCATCAAGGGTTCTTTATTGTAGTCACTCAGACAAGCAGATCTGCTTGCAGGATCCTTTTTATTGTCCCTCCCTCCCACCTCATGTTTCCAAGTCACCTTTCCTGCACGAAGAAATCCTGGTTAAAAAGGTCTTTTGTATTGGGTCAGGAGTTGAATACAGGGTGGGGGGATGGATGCATCTGAAGCAAACAGTGGGTACCCAGATGTGCCCCCATTGGATATTTCTCTGATAATGTCCCTAATCATGCCAGGGAGACTCACATTGATGAGAACTCAGGCAGAGGCTTGAGAAGGCTAAAAGGGCCCCTGACCTGCCTGGCTTCCTTCACTTGCACCTCAGCTTTGCAAAGAGCCACCCCAGGCCCAGCTGACTGCAGGAATATAAGCCGGCTCAGAAACACTACTGCAACTACCCGCTCAATAAAACCCAGAAGTATGGTCTCTGGCGTGTTGGTGTCTGATCCCTTAGGCACAAAGAATTGGAAAAGAAAAGAGATCCCCATGGTGATTGGGAAGAGGCAAAGTCTGACACTGACCCAAAGGAGTACAGGCTGCAGCATGAACCCCGCCTCCCATGCCCTGCATAACCCCACATTCTCCAACACAGGAGAAGCCGCTTGCCTGCTCCCAGCTGACCTCTTTCCCTGTTTCTGACCTTACTCCTTAGGATCTCTGTACTTTCTAGTACACTTAGGCCTTTGAAGGCTCCTCAGTAAGAGAACAGCCCCCACTCCCCCGAACATTAGGAAAGGATGGGCCTACTTCCCAGTGCCTTATTCCCACCTCCACCCTGCCCTGCCAGAAGCTTGGGAGTAACCAGCCCAGCTTTTCTCCAGAGGCCTTCCTAGGCAAGTCCTTCCCTAGACACAGCTCCTTTCTCCGGTCAGAACTTATAAGACAGCAATACCCCCTGCCTGACTCACCTGAAATGCAGCCAGGGACCAAACTCCAGCAACAGGTAAAGGCCTCCCTGCGTCACCACTTAGGAAACATCGCCATAGCAACCCCTGCAGCAAACAATGGTGCCAGAAAGGGCTTCCCCAGAAACCCTCCCTTCCTGGCTCTGAGGCCCAGAAGAATGGCTGGTAACCGGCAAAGATCACTCAGAGGACCAAGTAATCCACCTCATGTCAAAGAACCTTTCCTGAAGGTAGGAGGTGGACTCACTGCAGCCTTCTTTTTTGTACAGTGCTGGGCTGTCAGCTGTCCTGTGGTGGGCCATGCTTTCTCCTGGGCAGCAGACCTTGAACTTAAACTCTCCGCTGTCTTCCCTCCTCTCCCAAACTACTAGGCACATGGAACCACAACAGGGGAGATACTAATTATATTAGGCCACTGGGTGGACTTACAAAAACAGGTTCAAAAAACAAGTGGGGTTTTGAAATAAGTCTCAGGGGTGGATAGGAGAGAGAAGAAATTCTAAAAGAGACATGTTTTCATCATGGCCACAAGCTGGGCACCATGCTAAGTGAGGCCGGTTCACACACCACAGCAAGCCAAGTAGGAGCACAGATAGCTGGCTTAAATTCCAGCTGTCACTGACTGGTACCTTGCACGTGTTACTCTCCCTGTGTCTTGCTTTTTGCATCTTTGAGATAGGGACAATGGCAATACTTGCTCATAGAGTTGTGCTGGTCCAATGAGATGCACATAAGTATTTAGCACAGTGTCAACACCTACTTGCTGTTGTGTGTTGTATGAAGAGCAGGATCCAGATGAGGAAAGGAGCTACCATTCTAGATGCTTTCTAAACTGTATACTGACGTAATGAGAAGTGAGGGGAAAGTGAGGGTGACAGAAAAACAAGTAACAAGAGGAGACCAGCATGGAAAAACTGCCTTGTTTTTTTGTTTATTTGTTCGTTTGTTTGAGACCGAGTCTCAAGCTGTCACCCTGGGTAGAGTGCCGTGGCGTCACAGCTCACAGCAACCTCAGACTCTTGGCCTTAAGTGATTCTCTTGCCTCAGCCTCCCAAGTAGCTGGGACTACAGGTGCCTGCCACAATGCCCAGCTATTTTTGTTGTTGTTGTTGCAGTGTCATTATTGTTTTAGCAATGTCAGGCCGGTTCAAACCAACCAGACTCAGTTTATGTGACCAGCCCTACCCACTGAACTGTGGGCATTGCCCACAACAGTCTTGTTTTCAGGAGACAGGCTTTCCCGGCATGTTGTAGGACTGGGAGCCTAGGGGTGGGCATCTACATTGGGCTTACTATGGGGCATATCCCTTCATGCCTCTCTTGGGCCTTGGTCCAGGAGGGTATGTGGAGGCACCAGAAGGGAGAGGGTGGGTGAAGGTAAAGAATAAAAACTGAGAACAAGGGTGGGAAATCAAAACCAAATTATGGTCAATGACACAAAAACAAAACACCTGTAATCCTAGCACTCTGGGAGGCCAAGATGGATCGATTGCTCAATTTCAGGAGCTGAAGACCAGACTGAGCAAGAGGAGACACTATCTCTACAAAAATTAGAAAAATGTGGCAGGTGCCTATAGTCCCAATTACTCAGGAAGCTGAGGCATGAGGATCTGTTGAGCCCAAGAACTTGAGGTTACTGTGACATCAGGGCACTCTAGAATGAGGGTAGAGTGAGACTCTGTCTCAAAGAAAAAAAAAAATGGGAGTTAGTGGGGCAAGGTGGCTCACGCCTGTAATCTTAGCACTCTGGGAGGCCAAAGTGGGTGGATTGCCTAAGCTCACTGGTTCGAGACCAGCCTGAGCCAGAGTGAAAACTCATCTCTTAAAAATAGCCGGGTGTTGTGGTGGGCACCTGTAATCCCTATAATCCCAGGGCAACAAAGTGAGACTCTGTCTCAAAAAAAGAAAAAAAAGAGAGATGATGAGAATGATGCAGAGCAGCCCTAACTACTATGGGCAGGGCAGGTGTGGAGAGATGACTCTCTGTGGCAGGGGGTGTCAGTGTCCTGGGGGGAACCCTAGGAGGTGAAGGCTGATGGCTTGTTTCTCTGTGCCCGAGAAGGAGAGCAAAGTGCCTCCCTGCATCCTTCTGGCACAAACATCCCCAGGCTCCCTTTTGTCTCTCCTAGATGGTCCATGCCCATGAGTCCCTCCCAACCCCCCAAACATGGGTTCAGCGTGAGTTCCTTCACCCCATTGAGTCCTGGAAGCTCCCTGGCTTTACCTGGCAGGCTTACCACCAGCTGGCCCTGAAGCACCCACCCCACACAGAAATGAAGTCCAAGGTATGTCATCGGCTAATCCACCCTTGGAAAGACACAGCTCAACACACCTGGGGCTTTCACACGTGGCTTGATGTGGGGCGTTTACCCGCCACCTTCCCCAGTCGGCCCGACCGGCCCTATGACAGCAATGTCTGGCGATGGCTAATTGATTCCAAGGCCCACTGCCAACCTGCAGCAGAACCCCCCATCCCCCCTCCCTCCTGGATGGGGAAAAACAGCTTCCTGACCTTCATCAGCTGTACTCCCATCTTCACGGACATGAATAGGAAGAAGCAGGTGATTTTCAGCGTGATGAAGGAGCTGAAGGAGACAGAGAAGCTCAAGCTGAGGAGTGAAACAAGGGTACCTCCACTTGATGTCCATGGCCACAACCTGCCCCCAGCAAACTATAAGAAGTAAGATGCTGTCCTTCCTTGGGGAGCTCACCCAACCTGCCAGTGTTCAGATAGCCTCTCCCTCCCTCTGGCGCCTGTTTCTGCTGTCTAACTTAGAAGTTTGACCTTCCCACTTCTGGTCATGTGAAAACCAAACTGTCTTTCCTGAGTGTAGCTGGGAAGGGTGGGTGGAGTAGAGGCAGGGGGGTGCAGCTAGTGGAGTTCCTGTATTATTTAGCTAAAATTGGGAGGCTACAACTACACACTTAATACCTGCTAAGCACTGGGGTACAGAGAAGTGTGATGTAATCCCTGCCCACCATTAGCTTATGAAAAGATAACTACCAGCCAGGCATGGTGGCTCATGCCTGTGATCCTAGCACTTTGGGAGGCTGGGATGGGAGGATTGCTTAAAGCCAGGAATTCAAGACCCCCTTTCTACTTATAAAAACATTAAACTGTAAAACAGTGTCAGGAAGGTCCTTCATAAGGTATTTCATAAAGCATTGTTGTGTAAGAGATGACAGCTCAATGCCTGTTACTGCCCCTGAAGCCCTTTCCAGTGGGACAAGATAATGGGGGTGGATGACAGTAATATTGATGATCTTGGCCTTGTGTAGGCCTGTATAGAAGAATCCCTTTCATTAAGCAATGCATGCATAATTGTATATTATTTTTTAATCATCTCTAATATTGAAAAGTCAACATTTTTTTTCTTTTCTTTTTTGAGACAGAGTCTCACTGTTGCCCTGGCTAGAGTGCTATGGTGTCACAGCTCATAGCAACCTCAAACCCCTGAGTTTGAGTGATCCTCATCTTCTTGCCTCAGCCTCCCAAGTAGCTGGGACTACAGGTGCTTGCCACAATACCTGGTTAATTTTCCTTTTTCTACTCCATTTTTTTTTTTGAGACAGAGTCTTACTCCATTGCCCTTGGTAGCATGCCCTGGCATCATAGCTCATAGTGATCTCAAACTCTTGGACTCAAGCAATTCTCTTGCCTCAGCCTCCCAAGTAAATGGGACTACAGGCACCCACCACAATGCCTGGCTACTTTTAGACACTCTTGGCTCAGGCTGGTCTCAAACTTATAAAATCAGGCAATCCACCACCTCGGTCTCCCAGAGTTATAGGTTATAGGTGTGAACCATCACACTCGGCCTTCTTTTATTTTTATTTATTTATTTTATTTATTTTTGAGATAGAGTCTAACTATGTTGCCCTAGGTAGAGTGCGGTGGCATCACAGCTCACAGCAACCTCAAACTCTTGGGCTTAAGTGATTCTGTTGCCTCAGCTTCCCAAGTAGCTCGGACTACAGGTGCCCGCCACAACGCCCAGCAATTTTTTTGTTACAGTTGTCATTATTGATTTCAGCTGGCCCAGGCCAGGGTAGAACCCACCAGCCTTGGTGTATGTGGCTGGCGCCCTACCCACTGAGCTACGGGCACAGCCTTTTTTTTTTTTTTAGATAGTCTCACTTTGTCACCCTCAGTAGAGTGCCATGGCATCACAGTTCACAGCAATCTCAAACTCTTGGCTTCAAGCAATCCTTTTGTCTCAGCCTCCCAAGTAGCTGGGACTACAGGCGCACATCTGGCTATTTTTAGAGATGGGATCTCACTCAGGCTCAAGCTGGTCTTGAACTCCTGATCTAGAGTGATCCACCGCCTTGACCTCCCACAGTGCTAGGATTATAAGTGTGAGCCACTGCACCAGGCTTTTCCTATTTTTTCTTTTCTTTTTTTTTTTTTTGGTAGAGATAGTTTCATTTTATCGCCCACGGTAGAGTGCTGTGGCGTCACACAGCTCACAGCAACCTCCAACTCCTAGGCTTAGGCAGTTCTCTTGCCTCAGCCTCCCGAGTAGCTCGGACTACAGGTGCCCGCCACAACACCCAGCAATTTTTTTGTTGCAGTTTGGCTGGGGCCGGGTTTGAAACCGCCACCCTCGGTATATGGGGCCAGCGCCCTACCCACTGAGCCATAGGTGCCACCCTTTTTCTACTTTTAGTAGAGCTGGGGTCTCACTCATAGTCAGGCTGATCTTGAACTCCTGAGCTCAAGGGATCCTCCTGCCTCGGCCTTGCAGAGTGCTAGGATTACAGACATGAGCCACCCCACCAGCCAATAATTTTTCTGATACATAATTTCCACTCATCAACTGTGCAAAAGGTCACAGGTCTCATTGTCATCCCTGCAATACATACTCTGTGATGGAAGCATAACCTGGGTCTCAATTTAGTCATATTAACAATTTTTGTTGTTAACATTCTCATCTAAAATGAAGCTTTCTACAAAATATTTTTTTAAATTAGCCAGGCATGGGCATAAACCTACAGTCCTACCTACTTGGCAGGCTAAGACAGAAGGACCATTTGAGCCTAGGAGTTCAAGGTTGTGTTAAGCAATTATCATGTTATTGCACTCCAGCCTAGGCAACACCCTGTCCCAGGGTGGGGGAGTGGAGGGGGGAGTGGTAGAGAAAAACAAAAAGATAGCTATCAAAATAAGGCCATGTGAGCAAAGTGTCCAAAGTGTGAGATAGAGAGTAGATGTTTTGAAGCTTTATTCTTTTTTTTTTTTAATAGATAGGGTCTTGCTACATTGCCCAGAGTGGAGTGCAATCACTATTCACAGGCATGATCCCACTACTGATCAGCAAAGGAGTTTTGATATGCTCAGTTTCTAACATGAGCCAGTTCAACCCTCCTTAGACAACCTGGTGGTCCCCCACTCACAAGAGATCACCATATTGATGACAAACTTAGTGCAGACACTTGATCAACATAGTACACTACAGCCCAGAATTCTTGGGAAATCCTCCTGCCTCAGCCTCCCTAAAGCTGGGACTGCAAGGGCATACCAGCATGCCTGGCAAAAGTGGGTGTTATAAGGAAGTCAATTTTTTTTCAACCTCCAACTGTTGGGCTTGAGCAATCCTCTAGCCTTACTTTTTTTTTTTTTTTAGCCAGAGCTTCAAGCTGTCACCCTGGGTAGAGTGCTGTGCCATCACAGCTCACAGCAACCTCCAATTCCTGGGCTCAAGCAAGTCTCTTGCCTCCACCTCCCAAGTAGCTGGGACTAGAGGCGTCGGCCACAACGCCTGGCCATTTTTTGGTTGCAGCCGTCATTGTTGTTTGTTGGGCTAGGGCTGGATTTGAACCCGCCAGCTCAGGTGTTATGTGGCTGGCGCCTTAGCCCATTGAGCCACAGGCGCCGAGCCTCTGGCCTTACTCTTCCTCAGTCTCAAACTCCTGAGCTCACACAATCTACCCAACTTGATCTCCCATTGTGCTAGGATTACAGGCATGAGCCACCATGCATGGGCAAGAAGTCCATTATTAATGGAAAGATCCAAAATGAAAGCTGAACCCAGAAGCTTGGATTGAAGTCCAGACTACATCACTTTGGGAAATTGCTTAGTTCTCTAGGATAAAGTGGGTTAGTGTATATGTGAAGGGACTGAACAAAAGGTAATGTTATTACAGTAACTCAGAAAAGAGTGGGACTGCCTAAGCTGGAACATCCCTCCCAGGGAGGCTTTGTGGAGAAATCAGGCTTTGAGCTAGAAGGGCAGATGCCTTCAGCTCCTCCCCACCAGTCATTGTGGGAATTAACAGATATTTCCTGCTATGACCCTGGGAAGCAATGGGCTTGAGTAACAGGAAAGGGGAGTGAAGGAAATAAAGAGGGAATGTCTCAAATTCCAAACCCAGGGCAAGGCCAGGCAATGGCGCACGCCTATATAACCTTACACTCTAAGAGGTTGAGGTGGAAGGATCCCTTGAGCTCAGGAGTTCAAGAATAGCCTAAAAAAGAGCAGGACCCTATCTCTACTAAAAATAGAAAAATTAGGTGGGTATGGTGCCAGGTACTAGTAGTCCCAGCTATACTAGAGGCTGAGATAGGAGGATCGCTGGAGCTCAGGAGTTTGAGGTTACTGTGAGCTAAGATGGCACCATGGCACTGTAGCCTAGGTGAGAGAGTGAGTCTGTCTCAAAAAAAAAACAAAAACAAAACACGGCTCGGCGCCTGTGGCTCAACAGGCTAAGGCGCCAGCCACGTACACCTGAGCTGACGGGTTCGAATCCAGCCTGGGCCCGCCAAACAACGACAGTTGCAACCAAAAAATGGCCGGGCGTTGTGGCGGGCGCCTATAGTCCCAGCTACTTGGGAGGCAGAGGCAGGAGACTTGCTTGAGCACAGGAATTGGAGGTTGCTGTGAGCTGTGATGCCACAGCACCCTATCGAGGGTGACAGCTTGAGGCTCTGCCTGAAAAAAAAAAACAAAAACAATAAACGGGGCATTGTGGCTCATGCTGTAATCCTAGCACTTCGGGAGGTGAGGTGGGTGGATTGCTTGAGCTCAGGAATTCAAGACAAGCTTAAGCAAGACACTAAAAATAGAAAAACAAAACAAAACAGGGTTTTTTGTGGTGGATGCCTATAGTCCCAGTTTCTTGGGAGGCTAAAGCAAGAGGATTGCTTGAGACTGAGAGTTTGAGATTGCTGTGAACTATGACGCCATGGACTCCGTCTCAAACAAACAAACAAAAAAATCCCTGCAAAGGCATTAATCAAAGCATTAAGGGTTGGAGAGGGAGACTATGGAGACTTTTAATCTTTAAAAAAATGACATCAGGTCTTGGCACCCATAGCTCACTGCAACCAAAAAAAATAGCCGGATGTTGTGGTGGGTGCCTATAGTCCCAGCTAATTGTGAGGCTGAGGCAAGAGAATTGCTTAAGCTCAAGAGTTTGAGGTTGCTGCAAGTTGTGACCCCAAGGCCCTCTATCAGGGGCAACATAGTGAGACTGTCTCAAAAAAAAAAAAAAAAAAGGCTCGGCGCCTGTGGCTCAAGCAGCTAAGGCACCAGCCACATATTGAGCTAGTGAGTTCGAATCCAGCCCGGGCCTGCCAAACAACAATGACAGCTGCAACCAAAAAATAGCCGGGTGCCTGTAGTCCCAGCTACTTGGGAGGCAGAAGCAGAAGGATCGCTTGAGCCCAGGAGTTGAGGTTGCTGTGAGCTGTGATGCCACAGCACTCTACCCAGGGTGACAGCTTGAAGCTCTGTCTCAAAAAAATAAAAAAATAAAAAAGGGCAGCGCCTGTGGCTCAGTCAGTAAGGCGCTGGCCCCATATACAGAGGGTGGTGGGTTCAAACCAGGCCCCAGCCAAACTGCAACAAAAAAAGTAGACAGGCGTTATGGCAGGCACCTGTAGTCCCAGCTACGGCACTCTACCCAGGGACATAAAGTGAGACTTTGTCTCTACAAAAAAAAAAGACATGAAAGACTGGTAACTTTGAGAAATCAGTCAGTACCAAGGCTTCTCTCTATTGTTCTTACTATGAACATTGTTGATTGTTAATAGGCACTAACACTAGATGTGCAAAGGGAAGTAAGACAGCACTCCTCAGACAGAGTCTCAGTTGAATGACAATGCCACATGTTGTTCTAACCATGAGTTAGCTGTATTATCTAACCCTCCAGGGTCCACTGGATAGAAACTATTCTTAACCCCATTTTAATTTTTATTTGTTTATTTATTTATTTTGAGACAGAGTCTCACTATGTCTCCCTTGGTATTGTGCATGTGCCGTGGTGTCACAGCTCACAGCAACCTCAAACTCTTGGGCTTGAGTGATTCTCTTGCCTCAGCCTCCCAAGTAGCTAGGACTATACAGGCGCCCGCCACAATGCCTGGTTGTTGTTTTTTTTTTTTTTTGTAGAGACAAAGTCTCACTTTATCGCCCTCGGTAGAGTGCCGTAGCATCACACAGCTCACAGCAACCTCCAACTCCTGGGTTTAGGCGAGGAGTTGCCTCAGCCTCCCGAGTAGCAGAGACTACAGGTGCCTGCCACACCTGGTGATTTTTCTATTTTGCAGTTCAGCCAAGGCCAGGTTTGAACCCACCACCTTCAGTATATGGGGCCGGCGCCCTACTCGATGAGCCACAGGCACCACCTGGCTATTTTTTATTGTTGTTGTTGTCTTTGTTGTTTAGGTGGCCCAGGCCGAGTTCAAACCCACCAGCCTAGGTGTATGTGGCTGGTGCCGTAACCACTGTGCAACAGGTGCTGAGCCCTTGACCCCATTTTAAAGGTGGGACATCTGAGATGGAGAGGTCAAGTGTCTTACCCAAGTTCACACAGCTGGTAATGGGTAAAGCTGGGTTTGGGATGCAGGGAGCAAAAAGGCAGAGTTGCTCCTTAACCATTGTGTTACACTTCCCCTTGTTTAATTGACAAAGCAAATAAGTCCACATCTATTTCTAACAAAATAGAAAGGCAATATAAGAAAAATATGATGGCCAAGCATGGCGCCTTATACCTATAATCCTAGCACTCTGGGAGGCTGAGGCAGATGGATTGCTTGAGTTCAGGAGTTCAAGACCAGCCTGAGCAAGAGCAAGACCCCATCTCTATTAAAAACAGATAAAAATGGCTAGGCATCACAGTGGGTACCTGTAGTCCCAGCTACTTGGGAGGCTGAGGCCAAAGTTTGCTTGAGCCCAAGAGTTTAAGGTTGCTATGAGCTACGATGATGCTGCAGTACTCTACCCATGGTGACAAAGTGACACTGTCTCAAAAAAAAAGAAAAATATAATTATCTCCCATCAAGTGCTAACCATGCCTGACCCTGCTTAGCTTCCAAGATCAGACAAGATCGAGTGTGTTCAGGATGGTATGGCCATTGAAAAAATATATAATTATCTATAAAAAGAGCATAGCACAGGCTCCCCACCTGTACCTCAGTGAGCAGGGCACCGACCACATGCACCAAAGCTGGCAGGTTCAAGCCCAGCCTGGGTCTGCTAAACAATGACAACTGCAACCAAAAAATAGCCGGGTGTTGTGGTGGATGCCTGTTGTCCCAGCTACTTGGGAGGCTGAGGCAAGAGAATCACTTAAGCTTAAGAGTTTGAGGTTGCTGTGAGCTGTGACACCACGGCACTCAACCTAGGGCATCATAGTGAGACTCTGTATCAAAAAAAAAAAAAAAAAGCTTAGCACAATGTTTAGCATCAGTAAGCACTCAATAAACATGTGTGTGATGGCAGAAGAAGCAGAGCCTTTGGGGTGTAACAGATCTAGGTTGGCATCTACTTGTCCTGAGTTCACTAGTCTTTCCATTAGTAAAGAAGGGGTACTTCGAATCTGGACCACAATATCATATACAATATGTCAAAAGGATGGAAAGCTTACTAGTTACAATTCATGTTAGTAAAAACACACATAAGAGTGCAGGCCACTGGCACACATCGATGTCTTTCCCTACTCTTCCCCTTCTTTTTTTTTTTTTTTTTTAAGAGACAGAGTCTCACTTTGTCGCCCTTGGTAGAGTGCCATGGTGTCACAGCTCACAGCAACCTCTGGCTCTTGGGCTGAAGCGATTCTCTTGCCTCAGCCTCCCAAGTAGCTGGGACTACAGGTGCCCACCACAACCCCCGGCTATTTTTTTGTTGCCATTTGGCTGGGGCCGGGTTTGAACCCACCAGCCTCGGCATATGGGGCTGGTGCCCTACCCACTGAGCCACAGGTGCTGCCCCCTTCCCTTTCTCACCTTCTCTACCATGACCAGATCTCTCCTTTGACTTTTCTATTCTCTCTGCTCCCCTGCCCCCAACAGGTACCGACACATATCTGCTGGTGGGAGGTTTGAACCCCAGGGCCTCCAGCTCTTGCCCAACCCACTTCCCAATAAGTTGGCCAGAAGCTGGCCCTGCCCAAACCCTCTGCCTCATTATCAGGAAAAAGTGCTAAAGCTGGCCTTACTGCCCAGTGCACCCCTGAGTCAGGACCTCATAAGGGATTACCAAACCCTGATAGAGGACCGAGTTGTCTTGCCCCTCTACCATCCCTCCAAGGCACAGCCTGCCAAAACCTTGGCAAGGAAGAGGAAGAGAAGACCCGGACACATCTAGAAGAGCCTCCAGATGGGTGGGAACCATGGTGGACAGCCAGACTCCCAAACTCCAGCATTCTCTCTCAAGCAGGGTTCCTTCAGCAGGAAGCCCTCAGTGGGCAAAGAACTCTGCTTCTGAAGAACATTCTCTCCATCATCATCGCAACCTCAAGTCACCTCTGTACCCCAGACTCTTGGAGACTCTACTGAAATTCTAAATTGTTATGTCTTCCTTGGAGGACTCTCATAGCAGGTGGGAGGACAGGCCCAGGGAGGGTGGGCAGAAGAGAGGGAATAAAGAGAGGTTCTAGTTTGTAAGGGGAGGAGGAGGTGAAGACAGGAAGAAGATAAGGTGTGTGTGGGGGTGGGGGAGATGTGCTGTGAGAAATACAGCTTTACTGGGAGGCTGAGGCAAGAGAGTTTGAGGTTGCTGTGAGTTGTGATGCCACAGCACTCTACCAAGGGTGACATAGTAAGACTCTGTCTCAAAAAAAAAAAAAAAAAAAAGAAAGAAAGAAAGAAAAAGAAATGTGGCTAGTAAGAAGCTACATTCACTCTCATAACCCATCTAGAATGAGACTGGGATTGGTCAGTGTACAGAAAGCCTGTTAGGCAAAAATAAGCTCGATCTCTAACCTTCCTGAACCATTTCACCTCTGGACAAAGGCCAGATATAGCTCTGCTTGGTTGTGGGTCCTCAGACAGGGTTTAGGGGAGAAGAGGTTGGGTCAGGCTGGTGCTGCAGGATGGGAGAATCAGGCCAAGGCTAACCCCCTTACCCTCAGCAGAAGAGCAGGAGTGGAAAAGAGCAGAGACTCAAGGTAAAAGTCAGAGTCCCAGGCTTGGCGCCCATAGCACAGTGGTTATGGCACCAGCCACATGCACCAAGGCAGGCAAGTTCAAACCCAGCCTGGGCCAGCTAAACAACTGTGACAACTGCAACAAAAAAATAGCTGGGTGTTGCGGCAGGTGGCTGTAGTCCCAGCTACTTGGGAGGCTGAGGCAAGAGAATGGCTTAAACCCAAGAGTTGGAGGTTGCTGTGAGCTGTGATGAAACAGCAATCTACCGAGGACAATATAGTAAGACTCTGTCTCAAAAAAAAAAAAGTCAGCGTCCCGGGCATTACCTGAGGGCCCTTGAGCATTACCTTGACTTCATGGCTTATTGTGCTGAGTCAAGCGCCATAGTCGAGAGGGCTGGCTCTGGCAGGGATGGAGATGGAGGTAGAAGGGAGAAGTCTAGTGGGGGCTCTGCCTGCCCCATCACAATCCCACATTGGTGGTCTGCCCCAGCTGAGCTTCCTTTGGCTTCCTGCCCCCTTTTTTAATCTTCACTTTTCTCAAGCCCCGCAGGTACCTATGAACCAAGACCCCATGGCTTCTAGTACTGGTTTAACTAGCTAGCTGTGTGTTGTTCGAGAAGATCACTGTTAACCCTCTCACCCTCAGGTTCTTCATCAATACAACAGAAGCCACTCACCTGGTCACTAGGTTATAATAAGTGGCATAAGTAAGTGTAAAACTGGGCACAGTGGCTCATGCCTGTAATCCTAGCACTCTGGGAGGCCAAGGCAGGTGGATGGCTTGACCTTAAGAGCTTGAGATCAGCCTGAGAAAGAACAAGAGCCCATCTTTACTAAAATAGAAAAACAAGCTAGATGCTGTGACAGGCATCTATAGTCCCAGGTACTCAGGAGGCTGAGGCAAGAGGATCACTTGAGCCCAAGAGTCTAAAGTTGCTGTGAGCTATGATGCCATGGCACTCTTCCCAGGGCAACAGAGTGAGATTCCGTCTCGAAAAAAAAAAAGTGCAGTAACTCCAATGTGTCTGGCACACTGCAATGAAGCAGTGCCCCCATAAATGAAGCTATCATTGTTCATGGAATAAAAACAATGAATGGATGGGCTATTAAATGGCCATGAAAAGGAGTCAAGTGCTGACAGATGCTTAATGTGGATGCTTAATGTGAATGAAACTTCAAAACATGCTGAGTGCAAGAAGCCAGATACAAAAGATCACATATTGAGCAACTCCACTTTTGAGGCACTAAGAATAGGCAAAGTTCTAGAGTCAGAAAGTAGATTGGGGGTGGTGCCTGTGGCTCATCGAGTAGGGCACCGGCCCCATATACCAAAGGTGGTGCGTTCAAACACAGCCTCGCCAAACTGCAAAACAAAAATAGCTGGGCATTGTGGCAGGCACCTGTAGTCCCAGCTACTCGGGACGCTGAGGCAAGAGAATCACCTAAGCCCAGGAGTTGGAGGTTGCTATGAGCTGTGTGATGCCACGGCACTCTACCGAGGGCAATAAAGTGAAACTCTGTCTCTACAAAAAGAAAAAAGAAAGTAGATTGGAGGTTACCAGGGGTTTAGATGGTGCAGGCGGTTGATGTTTAATGCATATGGAGTTTCTACTGGGGGTAATGATGAAAAACTTCTGAAAATAGATAATGATGATGGTAATACTCAATGCCACCAATTTATATACTTATGAATGGTTTAAATGGTAAATTTCATGATATGTATATTCTACCACAATAAATTTTTTTTAAAGAATGAAGTACACCTGCTATGGCATGTATAAACCTTGAAAACATTATGCTGAGTACAAGAAGCTAGGCACAAAGGTCACATACTGTAGGACTGCATTTGTCTGAAATAGCTAGAAGAGGCAAGCCTACAGAGCTAGAAGGTGAACTGGTGGTTACCAGGAACTGGAGGAGAAGGGAATTAAAAATATTTTGGAACTAGGCTCAGTGCCCAAGCTCAGTGGTTAGGGCGCCAGACACATCCACCAGGGCTGGTGGGTTTGAACCTGGCCAGGGCCTGCTAAACTACAAAGACAACAACAACAAAAAATAGCTGGGTATTGTGGTGGGCGCCTGTAGTACCAGCTACTTGGGAGGCTGAGGCAAGAGAATCGCTTAAGCCCAAGAGTTTGAGGTTGCTGTTAGCTGTGACGCCACAGCACTCTACTGAGTGCAATAAAGTGAGACTCTGACTCAAAAAAAAAAAAAAAAAATATATATATATATATATATATATGAAGTAGATAGGGGTGGTGGTTGCATATTATGAATAACTAAATGCCACTGAATTATACACTTTAAATGATAATTATACACTTTAAAATGATGGATTTAGGTGCTGGGGTAGTGTTATGAGTTGGGGGGAACACTTGAGCTCAAGAACCAGGGACTTGAGACCAGCCTGGGCAAAATAGTGACAGCCCCCCTTCCCCAAAAAAAAGTAAATTTTATGTGAATAAATTTTTTAAAATTCATTAAATTCATATTCTCAGGCCAGGCTCAGTGGCTCATACCTGTAATCCTAACACTCTGGAAGGCCTAGGTAGGCGGATTGCCTGAGCTGAGAAGTTTGAGACCAGCCTGAACAAGAGTGAGACTCTTGTCTCTACTCCTGTCTCTACTAAAATAGGCAGGCGTTGTGGCTAGCACCTGAGGTCCCAGCTACTAGGGAACCTGAGTCATGAGGACTGTGTGAGCCTAAGAGTTTGAGGTTGCTGTGAGCTTTGACCATGCCATAACATTTGACCAGAGCAAGACAGAGACTCTGTCTCAAAAAATTATTATTATTATTATTATTATATTTTTGTAATACTTAGGAATAGGAGAACTTGTGAGCAGAATTTCTCACAAGTTCTCTAGTTCATATATATATGAACTTATATATATATGAGCTAGAGAATATACACACATATATATATTTTGAGACAGAGTCTCACTGTACATATACATATATATATATGAACTAGAGAATATACACACATATATATATTTTGAGTCAGAGTCTCACTGTATCCCCTCAGTAGAGTGCTGTGGCGTCACAGCTCACAGCAACCTCCAGCTCTTGGGCTTAGGCAATTCTCTTGCCTCAGCCTCCCAAGTAGTTGGGACTACAGGCTCCCACCATAATGCACGGCTGGTATTTTTGTTGTTGTTGTTGCAGTTTGGCCGGGGCCAGGTTCTAACTCACCACCCTCGGTCTGTGGGGCTGGTGCCCTACTCACTGAGCCACAGGTGTCGCCCCCACTTTCCTTCCTATTCCAAATCCACAGTTGTATTTTCCCTCTCCTTGCTACCTTTCCCCTGGTGTGTATGTGGTGGGCAGGGGTCAGTGGGGCGTTGGGGTACTCCAGAGAAGTACTAGGGTTCTGTGAATGTACCCATTCTCCCTACTCTGGATTAGGAATGATGGTCGAAAGGAGGGGTTCTCTATACAGGACCCAAAAATGTTGGAACTGGTCAGACTATTAGAAAATAAATCTATCAGCTTGGCACCTGTGGCTCAACGGGCTAAGGCACCTGCCACATACACCTAAGCTGGCAGGTTCGAATCCAGCCTCGGCCCGCCAAACAACAATGATGGCTGTAACCAAAAAATGGCCGGGCACTGTAGTCCCAGCTACTTGGGAGGTGGAAGCAGGAGACTTGCTCAAGCCCAGGAGTTGGAGGTTGCTGTGAGCTGTGATGACACAGCACTCTATCCAGGGCGACAGCTTGAGGCTCTGTCTCAAAAAAAAAAAAAAGAAAGAAAAAAAGAAAAGAAATCTATCCAGGCTGGGCGCAGTGGCTCACATTATAATCCCACCACTTGGGAGGCTGAGACCGATGAACGGCCTGAGCTCTCGAATTCGAGACCAGCCTGAGCAAGAGTGATACCCCATTTCCAAAAAAGAGCCAGACGTTGTGGTGGGCACCTGTAGTCCCAGCTACTTGGGAGGCTGAGGCAAGAGAAACACTGAAGACCAAGAGTTTGAGGTTGCTATGAGCTGTGACACCACCACACTCTACCTAGGTCAACAAAGTGAGATCCCCTTCTTAAAAGAAAAAGAAAATAAATCTATCTGTCGTGTTAAACTTCACACCAACTTGGCTGAGTGCAGTGGCTCATGTCTATAATCCTAGAACTTTGGGAGACTAAAGCAGGAGGATTGATAGAGGCCAAGAGTTTGAGATCAGCCTCAGCAACAGAGTGAGACCCTGTCTCTAAAACAAAAACCAAAAAATACCCAAACATTTCACGCCAACTCTATGTGTTATTTTAATTTTACAGATAAAGAAATAGATGCCAAAAGATGAAGCATTTCACCTAAGGTTACCCAGTTAGTAAATGACACGGTTGGAATTTTTTTTTTTTCACTCAGATTGTGGCCCAATTGCAGCTCACAGCAGCCTTGAACTTCCCGGGTTCAAGAGATCCTACCACTTCAGCCTCCCAAGTAGCCTGGACTACAGATGTGTGCCACCACACCCAGCTAATTTTATTTATGTTTTTATTTATATTTTTATAAAGAAAGGATCTCAATATGGCTGGTCTCATACTCCTCGCCTCAAGCTATCCTCCTACCTCATACTCCCAAAGAGCTGGGATTACAGGTGTGAACTCACCCTGAGCCACATGCCCCACTAGAATTTTTTTTTTTTTGAGACATAGTCTCTCACTCCGTCACCCAGGATAGAGTGCCATGACCCTACCTCACTGCAAACTCCTGGGTTCAAGTGATCCTTCTGGCTCAGCCTCCTGAGTAGCTGGGACTACAGACACCCATCACAACAACCAGTCAATTTTTTTTTCTATTTTCAGTGGAGACAGAAATAGTCTTGCTCAGCTGGGGTGGTCTCGAACTCCTGACGTCAAGCAATTCATCTTGGCCTTCTAGAGTGCTAGGATTACAGGAGTGAGCCAGTGCACCAGGTTGCAATCAGAATTCTTTTTTTTTAGAGACAGAGTCTCACTTTGTCACTCTTGGTAGAGTGCCGTGGCATTACAGCTCACAGCAACCTCCAGCTCTTGGGCTCAGGCGATTCTCTTGCCTCAGCCTCCCGAGTAACTGGGTAGCTGGGACTACAGGCGCCCACCACCATGCCTGGCTATTTTTTTGTTGCAGTTTGACTGGGGCCGGGTTTGAAATCACCACCCTCAGTATATGGGGCCAGTGCCCTCCTTCCTGAACCCCAGGTGCCGCCTTTTTTTTTTTTTTAAGAAGCTAATAGAAGTGTTGGTGGGGGGGTTGATACAGAGTCACCCTAGGTAGAGTGCCATGGCAGCATAGCTCACAGCAACCTCAACCTCCTGGGCTCAAGTGATCCTCTTGCCTCAGCCTCCTGATTAGCTGGGATTACAGGTGCCCACCACAATGACCAGTTAGCTTTTCTATTTTTATAGAGACAAGGTCTTAGTCTTGCTCGAGCTGGTCTCTGAACTCCTGAGCTCACGCAATCCACCCACCTTCGCCTCCCAGAATGCTAGGATTATAAGTGTGAGCCACTGCTCCTGGCCCCAACCAGAATTCTTAATCAAGCTTCTGAGTTCAATATCCCATGCTCAAACTGCTTGACTTTTTGGTGCTTTGGCTTTGCCATCCATAAAATAAGAGAATCACGCTAATGTCACAAATACAAATTATTGTCCTAACCTGGCAGTCTTTGGAAGATCTACCTTATGGTGGTGGCAGGTGGGGGGTGGGGCGCGAAGGCAGTGTTCCCTTTTGGTAATAAATTTCAAAACTGGCACAGGGTTCCTGGGACCCCAACAGGAGAATTCTGGAAAATAATTTCATTCCTGTCTTCAGTAGATCTGACAGGCCCAGAGGAGAAAGCCTGAAATAGAACTGGCTGCCCTTAACCTTCTGTGGGCTCAAGGGAACTGTTTGTCTAGCTCTGAATAACCCATTCTATCAAGAATATTCTGGGAATTTCCTTATGTGGCAGGGCATTTGACTGGGTGATTTCACTGAACCAAATGAGCCCTCTTCCCCATCCCTACCAGTAGAGGTAAGAATTGGCACCCTTCAGCTATTAGAAATGAACACTGAAATGAAAAGATGTAAAAGTATTTAAAGGCATTAAAGGCTCTCAGGAGGAAAGTGGGATACAGTTAATCTCTACTGCTACAGAAACCTGAACAAGAGTGCAGGGGCTTGAATGTAGCTGCAGGGATTTAGATTGGATACAAGGAAGAACTTCTAGCTAGAGTAGATCATATTAGATTAGAGGAAAAGAGCTGTGATTATCTATTTAGACAAGGACTTTCCAATAGCAATAGCTATAATGGAGCTATCTATGTAATTTAAATTTATTTTAGTTGACACATTAAAACAGTAAAAAGAAACAGGAGAGGCTTGGCACCTGTGGCTCAAGCGGCTAAGGCACCAGTCACGTACACCTGAGCTAGCTGGTTCGAATCCAGCCTAGGCTCCCAAACAACGACAGCTGCAACCAAAAAATAGCCAGGTGCAGCTCGGCGCCTGTGGTTCAACAGGCTAAGGCGCCAGCCACGTACACCTGAGCTGGCGGGTTCGAATCCAGCCCCCGGGCCCGCCAAACAACAATGTCTGCAACCAAAAAAATGGCCGGGCGTTGTGGCGGGCGCCTGTAGTCCCAGCTACTTGGGAGGCGGAGGCAAGAGACTCGCTTGAGCCCAGGAATTGGAGGTTGCTGTGAGCTGTGATGCCAGGCACTCTACCCAGGGTGAC
>CAUYON010098350.1:0-10668 GCA_963573935.1 Arctocebus calabarensis | reverse complement strand
AGACAGAGCCTCAAGCTGTCACCCTGGATAGAGTGCCATGGCATCACAGCTCATAGCAACCTCCAATTCCTGGGCTCAAGCGAGTCTCTTGCCTCTGCCTCCCAAGTAGCTGGGACTACAGGCGCCTGCCACAACGCCCGGCCGTTTTTTGGTTGCAGCCGTCATTGTTGTTTGGCGGGTCCTGGGGCTGGATTCGAACCCGCCCACTCAGGTGTACGTGGCTGGCGCCTTAGCCCGTTGAGCCACAGGCGCCGAGCCTAACCCTGAAATTTGATCCATGATCCATTCCAAGGTAATATTTGAATGTAAGATGTGTGATTTAAGTGGAAGTCTATTTCATGCCTATCAATAGCTCTAGAATCATTTATTGAAAATATTATACTATCCCTTCTCCATTAATATTTTGCTCCTTGGTCAAAAGTTCATAGGGTATATTTGTGTGGATCTATTCCGGGTTCTCCGTTCTAGCGCATTGATATATCGATCCCTCCACACTTTCATGAATACCCTAGCTATTGGATACAGACATTAAGCAGATAGTTCTTAATATTTGGAAGAGAGATTTCTCTCACTTTATCCTTTCTTTCAAAATGTATTTGTCTGGTCTAATGTTTTTCTTTTTCCACAAATATTAACTTCTTTTTCCACAAACTTAAAAATAAGTTTGCCGATGGCTACCAAAAAGCCTTGCTGAGATTTTGATAACAATTGTGTTAAGCCTATCGATCAATTTAGGAGGAAACACCACCTTTACTATGTTGAGTCATTTAATCAATGAACATGGTATATCTCTCTATGGACTTAAATGTTCAATTTTTTTCATCAGCAGTTCACAATTTTTATTATACATAGTATGTACATGTTTTATTAGACCCAAATATAATTATTTCATTTTCTTTGGAGCAATTAGAAATAGTATTACATTTTTATATTTTGACTCCTACTTGTTCATCATCAGTATGAATAAATGCATACTGATATGCATTTTTGTTTGTGTGTTGATCTTAAATCCTGGGAGCTTACTAAGTGCACTTACTAGTTCTAGGATTTTTGTGAGGGTATTTTTTTTCCTTATTATATGCTGTGGAATTTTCCACATAGACAATCATGCCATCTGCAAATGGAGGCAGTTTTATTTCTTCCTTTCTAATCTGTATCCCTTTTAGCTCCTGTCCTTGCCTTATTGCTGGGACTAGAACTTTCAGTACTTCGTTGAGTAAGAGTGATGGAAGTGGAAAGCTTTGTCTTTCACTATTGCTAAGATGTTAGCAATAGATTTCCTGTAGATGTTCTTTATGAGGTTGAAGAATCTCCCTGTATTCCTGCCATACTGAGAGTTTTTATCATGAGTGGTGTTGAATTTTGTCAAATGATTTTTTGACATTCATTAATACAAACATATGATTTTTCTTCTCTAGCCTGATGTGGTGAGTACATTGATTTTTAACTACTGAACCAGGTTTATATACCTAGAATAAATCTCTTTTGTTTGTAGTATATTATTCTTTTTGTACATTGTTTGATTTGATTTGCTAGAACTCTATTGAGGATCTTTGCATCTGTGTTCAAGGAATATTGGTTTATAGTTTTCATTTTCAGTCTTTGTCTGATTTTGTTGCCAAGGGAATAATGGTTTCAAATAATACATCTAAAAGTGTATCCTTCTCTTTTAGGTTCTGGAAGAAATTTTATAAAATTTGGTTCAATTTTGTTAAGATTCTCCAGTAAAACCATCAGAGTTGGAGATTTTGGTGGAAAGATATTTAATTAAAAATTCCATTCCTTTTGGAAAAACGTTTGGAGAATACTCAGAGATCTAAAAATAGACCTGCCATTTGATCCTATAATTCCTTTACTTAGTATATACCAGAAGACCAAAAATCACATTATAACAAAGATATCTGTATCAGAATGTTTATTGCAGCCCAATTTATAATTTCTAAGTCATGGAAGAAGCCCAAGTGCCCATCGATCCACGAATGGATTAATAAATTGTGGTTCATGGATACCATGGAATATTACTCAGCCTTAAAGAAAGATGGAGACTTTACCTCTTTCATGTTTACATGGATGGAGCTGGAATACATTCTTCTTATCAAATTATCTCAAGAATGGAAGAAAAAGTACCCAATGTATTCATCCCTACTATGAAGCTAATTTATAGCTTACATATGAAGGCTATAACCCAATTAGCACATATAATATGGGGAAAGGGTGAAGGGAGGGAAGGGGAGGGGGGGATGAGTGCAGAAGGGTAAATGGTGGGATCACACTTATGGTGCATCTTAAAAGGGTACAGGTGAAACCTACTAAATGCAGAATACAAATGTTTTCATACAATAAATGAGAAAATCCCATGAAGGTTATGTCAAACAGTTGCATGAAAATATTTCAGATTGTGTATGAAGCCAGCACATTGTACCCCATGATTGCGTTAATGTACACAGCTATAAGAAAAAAAAAATTCAATGTCCTTACTAGTTATAGAGCTATTTGAATTATCTATTTCATCTTGTCTGAGTTTTAGTTATTTGTAGTTTTTGAGAAATTAGCCCATTTTTTCTAAGTTGTCAAATTTCTGAGTGTAAAATTACTTACAGTATTCTTTTATTATATTTTAGTGACTGTAGGATCTCTTGGGATATCCCTTTTTAGTTCATAATATTGATGATTTGTGTCTTATTACCCTTGTTAGTATTACTAGAGTTTTATCAATTTTACTACTAACTTTGAAAGACTGGCATTTTGTTTCTATTCTATTTCTCAATTGTTTTCTTGTTCATGAATTTGTTGATTTCTGCTCTTATTTTTTACCATGGTAAAACAAACAAAACATAACATTTGCATTAAGCTTATCCTCATTGTTCTAAACTATCACCCTTCTCCATCCCCAGGATCATTTCATCTTTCCAAACTGAAACTCCATACCCATTAAACCCCAACTCTTCATTACTTTCTCTCCCCAACCCCTGGAAACCACCATTCTACTTTTGGGTGAATTTTATTACTCTGTGTACCTCACATAAGTGGAATCACAGAATTTTTGTCTTTTTTGTGGCTGTGTTACTTTACTTAGGATTATGTCCTCAGGATTCATTATTGTCTTAGTATGTGTATGATATTCATACAACTGAATAACATTATATAATGTAATTGGAGAATACATTGCATATGATTTTAATTTTATAAAATTTGTTGAGATTTGTTTTATGACCCAGGTAATGGTTTATCTTAGAGAATATTCCTTGGTGCTTGAAAAGACTATATGTATTCCCCTGTTGGGTGAAGTATTTCATAAATCTCAGTTATATTTTATTACTTGATCATGTCATTCAGTTCTTACCTATCCTTGTTCACTTTCTGAATAGTAGTTCTATCAGTTGCTGGAGTGGGCTGTTGAAGTCCCCAACTGTAATTGTAGGTTAGTCTATTTCAGCTCTAGGAATTTTGTTTCAGGACTTTTGAGGCCTTGTTTTGTGGTGCATATGCTTTTAGGAGTGTTATATCTTCTTCGCGGATTGATCTTTCAATTATTATATAATGTTCATCTTTGTCACCAGTGATTTTCTTTGCTCTGAAGTCTATTCATCTAAGATTTATGTAGCCACACCTGCTTTTTGAATCGTGTTTTTGTTACAGATCTCTTTTCTTTCTTTAATTTTCAACCTGCCTATATCAATATACTTGATGTAAGTTTTCAGAGACAGCGTATGTTGGGCTGAGTTTTTTTAATCTATTCTGCTAATGTCGGACTTTTAATTAGTATATTTATATCATTTACATTTACAGTAATTATTGATATGTTCCTGCTTGAGTCTATCATTTTATTATTTGCTTTTTTGTTTGTTTCCTCTGATTCTACCATCTCTCTTTTTTCTTGCATTCCTATGGTAACTTGAGTATTTCTTAGTTTTACAATATGATTTATGTATTTTAGTTTTTGTAAGGTTTTTTTGTTTTGTTTTGTTTCTAGTGGTTACTCTGTGTATTTCTATTTACATACAAAACATCATAGACTATTAGTGTCAACGTCTTACCACTTTAAATATATAAAACTTATTTCCATTTAGGTCTTTTCACCCTCTCCAATTTTAAAATATAACTGTGTTAAGTGTTTTCTCTGCATTTATGAGTACCATATCAGATGATATGGTAACTTTTATGATTGCTTCAATCATAAAACACGATTAAAGAAGTCATGGTGTGAAAGATAGTCTCTGGTTATGTCCATATTTACCCATTTTGTTGTTTTCTTTCCTTTTTAAGGGTTCCTGCCTTCTGTTTTTATTTTCTTTCTGTTTGAAGAGCTTTTTTTAGCCAGTTCTTGGAGACAAGTCTGTTTGCAATATATTCTCGTCATTTTTCTTCCTCTGAGGATATCTTTATTTTTTAATTTCTAAAGAAAAAAATGTTAATTATATCAAGATTCGGTGTGACACTTATTTTCCTTCAGAGTTGAAAAATGTTGTGCCATTTCTTTTTGGTATTGTGGTTTCAGATGAGAAATAGTCTGTCATTCAAATTGGTGGGTTTTTATAGATAATATGTCATTTCTCTCTGATTTTTTTAAGACTTTTTTTCCTTGCTGTTAGTTTTCAGAAGCTTAATTATCATGTTTCTTGGTATGGATTTTTTTTTTTTTTTTTAGTTTATTCTATTTGGGGTTCACCTAGTTTCATGGATCTATAGGCTTTTGTCTTTCACCGAGTTGGAACGTTTTCAGCCATTATTCACTCGAGGACTTCAGTGATATGAATGTTAGATATTTGTTATATAAATTCTTTTTTCATACTATTTTCTATTGTTCAGACTGTCTACAGTCTATTGATTTGTCTTCCAGTTCATAGATTCTACGCTCTGTCATCTTTACTCTGCTGTTGATTCTATCTAGAAAGTTTTTTTTTTCTTTATTCAAGTTATTGTATTTTTGAAGTCCATCATTTCTGGTTGGTTCTTTTTTATAACTTCTATTGCTTTGCTGAGATTTTTCCATTTTGTTTTTCATTGTTTCAGGAGAACTTTTAATTGAATTTTGGAACACTTTTATGAGAGGTGCTTTAAAATTCTTGTCAAATAATTTCAACATCTGATTCATCTCAGTGGCAGCATCTGTTGATTGTCTTTTCTCTTTCAAATTATGGTTCTCCTGTTCTTAGTATGAAAGATAACTTTTTTATCACATCCTGGACATTTTGCTTATTGTGTTAAAGGACCGTTGATCCTGTCTAAGTCTGTTTTGGGAGAAAATTACCCTTTTTAAATTTAGCATACAGGTTCTGTCCTACTTTTGTGGCTAGTTCTAATAAAACTAGTTTTCTGAGCCCTTGCAATGATATGCTGACCTGCTTTGTTCTTTAAGTGCTGTCATGACACTTGCTCAGTGCTTGCTTACTCTATTTACAGTGCAGAAAGTTCGTCCTTCAGCCTCTTGCTATGGCTAGGAGACTTGTGGTGGAGGAGAGGAGAGAAACACTTGCCTAAGTCTCCCTATGCCACTGGATGAAAAGCAGAAAGACGTGGGGCTTCACCACTGTTGCCACTGTGGGGGTGCATGGGACAAACCACCAGTGTCGCCATTGTATAGTAGGGGATCACTGCTTCCAGCAGATGAGGCCACCCACTGAGCTTGGTTTGTGGAAGAGGGGCTGGATGGCCAAGGGTTTTCTTGTTGCTGCTGCTACTGCTGCTGCAAACAGATCTGATCATCCACTAGGGAAACTCTGGTCATGGAGCAAGGGTTGTAGTGGCTGGGTCTTCACTGCTACCATTGTTGCCATTGGGTAAATCCACTAGCAGGGTCCCCAGAATGTAGCAGGGATTGGATTTCCCTACTAAGTTTCTATTGTCTCTACAGGGCTTCCCTTTTCTTGGTCATTTGGCTAGCAAAAAAAAAGACTTTTCTTCCTTCCCTTCTCTTCCCTTCCCTTTCCTTCCCATCCTTTCCCTTCCCTCCCTTCCTTCCTTCCTTTCCTTCCCTTCCCTTTCTTTCTTTCTTTTTCTAAAGTTGTTGGTTCAGAATTACAGGCCTCTCTCTCCACTACCCAGTTCAGGGGTTTATCGGAGTTTTAAAAATACAGGGCAATCCCCACATTGTCACCCCTCAAGTCTTGAGGAAAAGTCTGCCTTTTCCTTCCAGCTTTCAAAGACCTCATATCATTATCTGTTTAAAATTTCTGGATATTTAGTTATATTTAGAGAAGATGAGCAGGAAAAATGAACAGAAATATCAGAAAGAAATATAATTTGACTTCACAATCAGGTCTTTCATCCATTTGAAATTGATTTTAGTATATGATGTGAAACTGAAATCTAATTTCTTTTTTCCCCCATATGGATATCTAGTTGTCTTGGCACCATTTTTGAAAAGTCAGTCTTTTAGCCAATATTCTGCAGGGCTCACCTCTGTACAATACAAAAGTCTACTGTTTGGTTTACTATTCTAGGTAATTGCAATATTTGACTATTCCTTTACCAGTACAACACTGACTATATTATATCTCTATAGTAAGTCTTGATATATTGTGATATAAATATTCACACAAATGTTTTTTATATTTGTTTTATAGCCAGCAAACTTGTTAAAACTCTCTAACTAAATTTAAAAACCTATCTGTGGCACCTTCTTGGATTTTTTTGTAATCTAAACTGATTGTATCCTAATGCATACAGTTATGTCATTTTTAAAAGCATGACTTTTTCCCCCTTTTTAATCATTTGTTTCAGGGTAAAACCTGGAAGATGTTTTTCTCTGGTGGCCTCAACTGCAATGTTGAATTGATAAAATCAGGGTAGTGTAGTGCTTTGTCTTATTTCTACTTTCAAAAGGAAAGCCTCCAAGTATCACCATTAAGTATATTGCTTGCTGTATGTTTTAGTAAGTGTATTTCATAAACCTAAAGAGGTTTCCTTCTATTCCTGCTTTGCTAAGTGTTTTATTTTTATCCTAAATGGATAGTAAATTTTATACAAAATAAAAGGTTAGAAAAGGACATGCTATGCTAACACTAGTTATAAGAAAGCTGGGATATTTGTATTAGACAAAGTGTATTTCATAGCAAAGAATAACAGTATGAATAAAAAACATTTATGTCATAATGACTAAAAGGTCAATTTATCAATAAGATATAATAATCCTAAACATTTATGAACCCAGTAATAAAGCTTCAAAATACCAGAAGCAAAGATAAATAGAACTGAGATAAGAAATAGCCAGATGCACAATTATACTAGATTTCAGTGCCCTTTTTGTAATGCTTAATAATACAAGTAACAGAAAATCCACAATGATGTAGAAGATTTGAATGATACTATCAAACAATTTGACCTAGATGATATCTACAGAAAATATTCTACCCGACAGCATAATACTCATTTCTAAATGCACATGGAACATTTATCAAGATAGACCATACTCTAGGCCATAAAATGAGTATAACAAATTTTACAGAATTTAAGCTATTCGAAGTACGTTCTCTGATCAAAATGGAAGTAAACTAGAAGTCAGTAACAGAAAAATATTCAGAAAATTCTCAAATATTGGGAAAATAAATTATACACTTATAATTAACCTATGAGTCAAAGAATTAACCAACGGACAAAATCAAAAGTATTTTGAACTAAATTGAAATGAAAACACAACATATACAAATCTGTGAGATATTACTGAAGAAGTACTCAGAGATAAATTTATTATTCCACTCAATGCCTATTTAAAAAAGAAGAAAGATCTCAAATCCATGACCTCAGCTTTCACCTTAAGAAACTAAAATTAAGGGCGGCGCCTGTGGCTCAAAGGAGTAAGGCGCTGGCCCCATATACCAGAGGTGGCGGGTTCAAACCCAGCCCCAGCCAAAAACTGCAAAAAAAATAAAGATCTGATGATACTACTGAAAATCAATATAATTAATAAAAAATAATCTTTTAAAATTAAAATAAATATCTTCTTTTACAATGGATGTGTATCTATGAATAATAGTTATGATATTATTTAGTAATAATAAAATTGATAAGGTCAGGCTAATCAGGTAAAAAAAATGAAAGCACAAGCTCCTAACATCAGAAATGAAAAGATGACATCACTACAGATTTGATAGCTACTAAAAGGATAATCAGGGAACAACAGTATTGTGAACAACTTTATGATAATAAAATTGATAACTTAGATAAAATGAAAAATTTGTCAGAAGTGATCAAATATTAAAGGCTCATTTGAGAAGAAATAATTTTAATAGCCCTATATCTGTTAAAGAAATTGTTTATAAATAAAAACCTTCCAACAAAGAAGACTCCAGGTCCAATGGCTTCATCTGTGAATTCATCTGCGGATTCGGATACTAAAGGAAACATTTTTTTTTTTTTCAGAAAATTGAAAAGGACAGAATCCTTTTCCATTTAATCTACAGAAGTGTCATGATACCAAATCTAGAAAAAACATTACAGGAAAACTAGAGAACAATAACAATCATAAACATAGATGCTATAATTATAAACAACACTGTAACAAACTATATCAACAATAATACAGCCTGACCAAATGAGGTTTATCCAATGAATGCAAAGTTGTTTTTAACATTTTTAAATGAATTAAATAATAGATCAGGAAGCTAAAATAGTTACAACATATGATTATCTCAATAGATGCGTAAAAAGTATTTGACAAAATCAAAAGCCATTTGTGATTTTTAAAAAACTTAGCAAATTAATAACCAAAGATAGCATTTATAACAAGATCCAATCTAAATCATAACAATAAAATGGCTAATTCTCTCTCCCTCAAAATCAAGAACAAGACAAAGATATTCACTCCACCACGTCTAATCAACATTATATTGGAATTTCTAGCCAGTGCAATAAGGCAGGAAAAAGAAATAAAAGGGATCCAGACAGCAAAAGAAGAAGTAGAACTGTTTCTGTTTATATGCAATATGATTGTCTATGCAGAAAATTAGACATAATCTAAAAAAGTATAAGTATCAGAACTAATAAAATAAGGAGTTTACCAAGAGTGCAGAATGCACGTCTAATATACAAAATTCAATTATATTTCTATATACTAACAATGGGTGATTAGAAGTTGAAGTATACATATACATGTATAGATATACATGAAAACCCATCAAGTGGCAAAACATATGAAACACATAGGAATAAAACTGACAAAAAGTTACGCAAAATATGCCATTGAAAACTACAGAACATTTTCAAAAAATTAAAGAAGACCTAAATAAATGGAGAAATGTTCCTTGTGCTTGGGTTGAAAGTCTCTATGTTCTTAAAATGCCAATTATCCTCAAATAGATTCAGCACAATTCTTGTTTTAAATCCTGGAAGACTTTTTTTGTAGATATAGATAAGCTGGTTGTAAATGTCAAAAGGAAATATAAAGGATGTAGAATAACTAAAATGAATTTTTAAAAGAAGAGGAAAGTTGGAGAGCTAACAGTACCTGTTAGAAGACTCAATATAAAGCTATAGTAATCAAGAAAGTGTGATATTGGCATCAGGATAAATAGATCCAAAAGGTCTGTGGAACGTAATAATCCAAAAATTACATACCCACACACACATCTGATTTCTGACAAACATAGAAAGATAATTCAGTGGATGAAGAAAGGATATGTCAACAAATGGTGCTAGAACAATTGGATATCCATATGCAAAAAAGTGAATTTCAATCCATATGCAAAAAATAATTCAAAATGGATTATAGTCCTAATATAAAACCTAAAACTATAAAAATTCTAGAAAATAGAGTAGAAAATGTGGATGTTATATATTGTTTTTATTCTTTAGGGCTGGATCATGTTTATTGGCAATCATCTTTAATTTCCACCTTCTTCAGTGCTCTCCCTTTAATGGGAATTGCATTTGTCAGACTCTTCAATACTAGATTTTGAAGTGCAATTTATGTCTGCTAATGGAGAAGTATACTCATGTATGATTTACAAAACAGGAAAGTGGAAATAATGTTTTTGTCTTTGACAGGGATGGCTGATGCGGTTGTAGAAGCGATGAATGTTCACAATAGTTGGACACTGTATTCCACTGCCAGTCACCAGCTTCAAGATGTGGAATAGCTGTAATATCATCATGTATTTTCATGAAACTTACTCTCATCTGGGTGGCAATGGCAGCCCCTTGATCTCTGAACTGTGCTGTGATGATGCAGCCCAGAAGCAGCCCTCTGACCTTGCTCCTCTAGTTTCTTCAGTGATTTTTATCAGCTTCTAATTCTCTATATTAAATTATTTTCTTCTTTTTTTTTCTTTTTTTTTAATTGAATCATAGCTATGTACATTAGTTCAATCATGGGGTACAGTGTACGGGCTTCACATGCAATCTGAGATATTTTTATCAACCTGATTGACATAACATTCATGAGATTTTCTCATTTACTATGTGAAAATCTCAGATTATATGTGAAGCCCGCACACTGTACCCCATGATTGAACTAATGTACACAGCTATGATTCAATAAAAAAAAACAAAGAAGAAAATAATTTAATGTATACCATGGAATATTATGCAGCCTTAAAGAAAGATGTTGACTTTTCCTCTTTCATATTTACATGGATGGAGCTGGAACATGTTCTCCTTAGCAAAGTATCTCTAGAATGGAAGAAAAAGTATCCAATGTATACACCCCTAATATGAGACAAATTCTTTATC
>CAUYON010098349.1:0-10453 GCA_963573935.1 Arctocebus calabarensis | reverse complement strand
GGCATCTACTCCACAGAGGACTAAATGGGATTAGCCTCCCTCAATGAATCTGTGTGTGTGAGCACAGACAGAAGGCTGCCCTTTCACAAGGCTCAAGTTTCGTTTTTCTCAAAGCTGCTAAGACCCTTAAAGTTAATAATTGTACATAGAATAAGAACTAACATTACTCAGAGAAACTGATGACATTTTTGTTCCCTTCCTCAGCATACCCTCTGGGCTAAAGGAGAAAATAGCCTTCGATAAAAGCTGAGTGGAACAAACACTCAGGGCCATTTTCTGGAAGCCAGAAGCTAGTGGTGGTCTCCTGTGTTCTTACCTTTAAAAACTCTATTCTGTATGTCCTGTCTCTTTATCTCTCACTGCTTTTAACTTTAATTTTCTTCAGTCAATTGCAGCCAGATCCACAGGCTTTAAAGGACCCTGCATCCAGGATGGGACCCCAGCAGAAATACAAATAAACTTCTGCCCTTTACAGTTATAATCCTTCTTTGCCTCTTTAAGAAATAGGCCAGTAGAATAAGGGCTGCCTCTTTGTTCATCTCCTAGAAAAAACAAGAGCCATAGGTAAGCATCAACCATGTTTATATATGTTTACATATATCACTAGATAAAATGTTTCAGTTATACTTATGCCCAAATCTTTTCATAAGTTCTAATAACTTCAACTGGAGATCTGTACAAACATCCAAAGTTGTGGACTAGTAAGACTCCTCTCTTCTTCTCCTTGGTTTCTCTATAGAGCTTACAGAGGAGTTGCCTAGTAGCCTGTTTCTGTACCTGGTGTATATTTCACCATACTTACATATATCATAGCTTACTTGATGGTGTTGGGAGCAAGATTATTATGTCCTTTCTGAAGACTCAGCTCATGTGGCTTCTTCTCAAAGCCTGATAAGAGAATAAGTCACTGAGTTTTTAATGAAGAAAGTATCTCCCTAGATACCATAACCTCTCAGGAGATGGACACTCAATGTCTCTAAGCTCTTAAATCATCTTTTTCAAATATATTATTGGGCTAATAGAGCCACAGGTGGAAGATTCATGGGTAGGGATCAGAGAGTTTTTCTTTACAGCCCCTGCAGTCCTTGGTATCACCTTTGGGAGGCCATTTATTTTTACAACTACTTCAAAAGACAAATATTTTCCAGTTGCTCCCAGGAGAAATTTATAAATTTTCTTGGCCTAAGTCTTCTGAATTCAAATTATGGTTTCTTCTTTGTCTGTCTCAGAGCTACCTTGAAAGTGGAAAGCTAGATGAACAAGAGTTAGTTTTGCTAGAGCCTTACAGCCTTCCTGAGTAATCAGTGAGAACCTACAATCTGCAGTTATCACAACTATTTCCTTATTGAGTTCATCTTGCCTTAATTTTTCTCTTTTCCTACATCTGCAACAAACATGCTTATACTTGCTTATACTCAGACACTAAAGTACACATACTCATAGCACAGTGGTTGCCAGGCATACCCCATCTCTTTAGTCCTGGGAATGATAATAGTTTTAGTTTCCTTTCCAACTTTGACAGGAACCACTCTACCTATTATGGATTTTAAGAAGAAATAAAAATATATTACCAGAAGAATAGATTTCCTATATCTGAAGACATTTTTCAGTTGTTACTATGCTCTGTTATAATTACTGTATTATTCAAACAAATCACATTCAGAGACCTTTCTGGAATCATCAACTGATTATCATTATGGGATGAATCAAGTTTGCACCCAAAATATGCACGTTGACATCTTAAATCCCAGTATATCAGAATGTGCCTGTATTCATAGAAAGAGCCTTTTCTTTATTTATTTGTACATTCATTCATTTATTTTGTTAGACAGAGTCTCAGTTTTTTACCCAAACTGGAGTGCCATGGCATAGCATCAGCCTAGCTCACAGCATTCTGCGACTGCTAGGTTCAAATCATCCTCCTACCTCAGGTTCTCGAGTACCTGGGACTATGAGTGCTCACCATGAAGTTCAGCAATTTTTTTCTATTGTTAATAGAGACAGAGCCCCATTCCTACTCAGACTGGTCTCAAACTTCTGAGCTCAAGGGATCCTCCCACCTTAGCCTCCAGGAGTGCCAGGATTACGAGAGTGAGCAACCATGCCCAACCCAGAGAAAGGGACTTGAAAGAGGTAATTAAATTAGAATGCGGTTGTTAAAGGGGGGCACTGATTGAATCTATCTGGTGTCCTTCTAGGAAAAAGAAATTTCTGATACAGAAAGAATACCATGTGAAGACACAGGGAAAAGATAGCCACCTAAAAGTCAAGGAGAGAGGTCACAGAACAAAACAAACCCTGCCAACAGCTTGACCACAAACAACTAGCCTGCAGGACTTAGAGAAAATAAGTTTTTATTATCTAAGCCATACACTGATCCTACTCTGTTATGGCAGCCGTGGGAAGCTAATACAATAGAATATAAACACAGACAATTTACTTAATCCCTTTAAGAGTGAATTCTTATTAAGGTTTATACATATAAACAAATAATAGAATTATTTGCTATACATTAAACAATGCTGATAAAAAATATCAAAGACCACCTAAATAGAGAATCATATTATGTTCATGAATTGAAAGACTCAAGATAGTAAAGATACCAATTTTTCCCAAATTAAGCCACAGTTTTAATGCAATTTTTGTCAAAATACCATTAAGTGCTTTTCAAAGACCTGGTCAGCTTTATTCTAAAATTTGTGCAGAAAGACAAAATGTGTAAAATAGCTAAAATAACCTTGAAACAATAATGAGAGGAATCACTGCATTCAATGTAAAGTTTTACTGTATAGCTTTACCAATCAAGACTAGATGACTAGGTGGTATTGGTGTAGAGACAGATACACAGATCAAATGCTGGAGAGACAGAGACCCAGATACACCGTTCTCTATTCTCACACAGAATAGAAAACCCAGAAATAGAATCACATAAATATACAACTGGTTTTGGACAAAATTTCCAAAGCAATTTATTGAAGGAAGATGGCTTTTTCCACAAATGGTGCTGGACCTAGGTAACTATTGGTGTGGGAGTGTGGAAGTGGGGAGGATACTTGATCATAGTGGATGCGGATAACAAACTTAAATGTCAAATTTAAAATTCTAAAATATTTAGAAAAAAATTAAAAAAAATGAAACCTAGAGCTAAATGAAGAATTCATAGATTTGACAACAGAAGCCTCTGTTTAAGAGGATGAAAAGATAAGCTATAGATGGCAAGAAACTATTTGCAAATAACAAGTCTGACAAAGAACTGTCATGTAAATTACTTAGAGAATTCTCAAAAGTCAACTATAAAGCAATCAAACAATAAAATTAGAAAATGTGCAAAAGTCAGAAAAAAATTTATTGGAAATGATGCACGGATGGCAAATAAATGATTAAAAGATGTCAATCTCTTTAATCACTAGGAAAATGCAAATTAAAACCAGTGAGATATCACTAAAATTTCAGATTGTCCTTAACATAAAATATGATGGTGCTAAATGGTTACAAGTATACGGAGACTCTGGATCACTTATACCTGACTAATGGGAAAGGAAAGTAGCACAGCCCCTGTACTAAATGGAAATTTCTTATAAAACTAAACATGCTTTATCACGTGGTATAACAATGGCACTCATGGACATTTATTTCACAGAGAAGAATATTTATGTTTATAAAATATCTGAACATGAGCATTCTATTTTTTGTAATTACTAAATTTTTTTGTAGCAACCTTTTTATTTTTGTAATTGCTAAACGCTGATAAATACCCAAATATCTGTTAACAAGTGAACAGGTGTGTTATGTCGTGCAATGGATTATCACTCTGCAATACAAAGGAATACACTACTAATATGTGCTACAATTGGACGCAATTCAAAAAACTTGTGCTGAGTGAAAAATGACAATGATTCCATTTGCGAAAACTTCCTTAACTTGGCAAAAATAGAAATGTAGAGAATATTAGTAGCTGCTAAGTATTAGTTATGAATGAGGGGAGTGGGGCAAGAAAGAAGGGTGGGTATGTCTATACAAAGCTAATATGAGGGACTATGGTGCTAACATCAGAGAAATGCAAAGTAAAATCATGATAATATAGCACTGCATGCTCACCAAAATGGCCTTTTAAAACATGAAAATACCTGTGTTAAGGAAGTGAAACAACCAAGACACCCATAAACTGCTAGTGGAATATAAACTTAGAGAATAACTTTTGTAACTATTTGATAGTACATACTACTAATATACATGTGCTTATCCAAGCAATTGTATTCTTATGATTAGGCCCAAGAGAATTTCATATATAGGTACATAGAAACAATCAAATATGTAGTAGAATGATCAAACAGCATTTTTGTAACAGCCCCTATGTTTACCATTAACTATCAAGAGCAGAACAGTAACTATGAGATGTACTTGTATAATGAGAATTTTGTGTAGGAAAGAAAATGAACAAACCATTAGTACATGAAAACACATGGATGTTTCTTACAAACATCATGATGAGCATAGATGGCAGATACAAAAGAAAGCATAGACTTTGATTCCACTTATACAAAGATCACAATTAGGCTCAATAAGTCTAGGAGGTGAACTTGATAGAAGTGAAAAGGGGCTTTGAGGTATTGGTAGTTTTACTCTCTGTTCTAGGTGCAAACTTACTCTACAACAAATTCATTCTGCTAGACCTGAATGATGTGTTCACATTTCTTTACATAAATTGACTTCAATAAAATTTTACTAAATAAAAAATAGCTCATTGAAGACTTTCTTAATATATATATAATATACTTTCTCAATACAGTTTTCTTTCTCATTATATTAATCATTAATACATTGATAGAATCAATAGTTAAATTAAATATCACCTGATGAATTAATAAAACACATTATATCCATGCAACTATTACTAACACTTAATACATTGTTAAGAACATCTCTTTACTTGGTAAAACAGTGATAGCAATTTTAAATAAGAAGTGAAAATTGTTCTCCATCAATCAGAGAAACATAAAATTGCCTGCAAGATTATTTATCTCCATATGAGAAATTAGGAAAGAGATGCCCTGGCTTGCTATTTCAAATACCTATGTACCATAAAATTATAAAATAAAGAGTGTATTTCTCAAATAATTCACTGCTCAGTGAGGGAAGATAGTCCAAAATACAAATAATTATTAAAGAATAATTTTGTTTATGATAAAGTATACTTGATAAAAAATACTTGATATTAACTTGATCAAACATTGAGTGCTATTGTAAGTATACTACACTTTCACAATAACTTCATGCAATGCCAACTTTCATATGCATTTTAGAGATAAGAAACATGAAATTCAATGAGAAGAAGTAACATTCTCAAGATGGCCCAGCAAGAACCAGAAGCACAATGTCAGTGAAGTATTCAAGTTCCAACATTCAGAGTAGGACCCCTGGCCTCTGGGACATTGGCATTATGATTCCCATCCTCAAACCTTTCTGATCACTTTATTAAACTTGACTGCTACCCTTGCCTTCTCTTTGTATGGAGGATGTGGAGATGGTGAATACAGAGAGAATGACAAGGGGAAAACAAGGACTCAAAATGTTGCTCCCCTTTTCTGAGATCGTCATCTGTGAATCAGGACTCTAAATTTACATTGCAGTCAGAATCTACACTCAGGGAAAGAGCAGCAGAGTAACTTTACCAAAACAGACATTCTACTCTCTAAGTTTTGCATATTCCTTATTTTAGGGACAAGGGTTGGGAGTTCTCAAAGACAGCGAGGGAAATGTGTTCTCCAACAACTATGTTTCATTTCAGATCCCTAACTGGTCTACTTTTGCTTCTATATTCTGGTTGATATTAAACAGTCTCCTAGCAGAGCTGGAGTAAAAAGCTAGGACATAGACAAAGATCTTAAGGATGTCTGATCAAAGCCCTCTGCCTGTGAGGTTTGCAGGAACAAATAAGGAAGAAAAAGTTGGAAGGAAGGAAACCAGAGGGAGGGCAGGAGGGACAATGAATATCTAAATCAGGAATGGCCCCTGGGGAGGAACTTCTAAAGTAAATATGTTCCTGCCAGCCAGAGCCTTCTGTGTAGATTCTGAAAAGCAGTTGTGACCAAATCCTTCATCTGACTAAAGATATGAGATTCATGACTATGGAAATAGGAGGCATAGGAGAAAGTAAAATTTCAGGTCAGTGAAAGTATTCAATGAATCCTCTCTCTCATATCTCTCATATTACCGGGTAGGCACCAAGGCAGAGCAGAGCAGGCAATAGGAAGCTGGTTTCTCAGCAGGAGAAAAGTTGTAGCTTTATCTGTTAAGAGGAGATAAATAATAATTACAGATCCTAAAGACACCCAGAAATCTCCAAAACTTTGTTTCTTTAAAAGTTAGCCCTTTAAATGCATAAAATAAGGTCAGGGATGTGTTAGATAATTGCACAACTTTGTATATCCCGATTATCCACTAAAAAGCTCAAACTTATGGCCCGCCCCCTACTACTCTGTGCACCAGAGCAGTAACACCTTATTGGCTGTTCTACCATCCCGACACCTCCCCTAACCGAGACTATATCAGATGCCCTTGTCTTCTACGCCCTCTCTCCCTCTTCTCCCATCCCCGTGTGGGTCTCTTCTCCTCTCCTCTCTTCCTCCGTTTCTCTCTCTCTCTCTCTCTCTCTCTCCCCTCCTCCTTCCCCCGCCAATAAAGACCTTTCCTACAAGCCTTAGTGTTCTGTAAGTTTTGTGCCGGTGAGTGCCCCCCCTTACAGGATGGGTTCTGGAAAGCATGAGGCAAAGGACAGTGTGAGAGTAAACCAGGGAATGGATGTGAAGTCTGGCATAAATTATACCTTTGGCCTTATTTCTCTCCTCCTTTCTGAGATTTTAATCTCTCTGGTTTTTATTCTAACCCTGGATTCATCTTACCTCTGTTGCCCCCACCCCCAGGAGTCCAGATAAGTTCTAAAAATAGATATTTTTTCCAAATTCCTGAGGAAGTACATAGCTTTGTAATTATCAGAGTTTTAAGCACATTCTGGAAAAAAGTTCCTATATATCCATGAGAATGACACACCACAAAATTAAGCTTAGATGGAACCTGGCATGTGTATGGCTCTAGATAAGGGATAATTTCAGCACCTGGAAAAGTTTATATTGTGTAATAGGCACGCAACACCTCCTGAATTGAAGACAGAGCAGAGTTTCTATTTCTGGATCCCTTATAAGGACCCTCAAGGCCTCTCCAGGTGCTTGGGATTAACATTTCTGGTACTTAGATGACAGTGAATAGACCACTGGATGGGGTGTATCAGTTGCTATGTGTTTCTATTGCTAGAGACCCTGCTCAAAGCCAAGGATGAAAATGGTCAGAAAACTGGCTTGTACATGTGCAAAAACCAATCAGGGAAGGATTCTGAAGAAAAAAAACAAACATATATTATGTGCTAGGGACTGTATTAACAGTTAAGAATTGAGAATGAATCTATGGTAGATAAGATACATTGAAGATTGAAATATAAGTTCGAATAATCAAAAAAAAGATAAAAAAAGAAAAGTTAGAAGATAAAAAGTGGAGAGAGGCTTTATGTGTGTCAGAGAGAGGAGAGTAACAGGAAAAATAAAAGAAAGAGTCCCAGGGAAAGAGAATATGTAAGAGGTGAGAATCTGAGTGGGTTCTCTCTGGACTGTCTGCACAGAGGCCTCGGTTTATGAGACTCTGGGAATCAGCTTCTCATTAATAAAAAGGCAAGTCTACATTACGACAGTGACACTGGGAGAAGATAAGTGGCTACAAGGTTGAAGCAACAGTCTTAGATTTTTCAATCCCTCACAGATTACCTCATAAACTACAAAAGTAGCTGAATAAAGCCAATGAAAGCACTCACTTTTTCAGTATGAAAACAGAAAGAGACAGCAAACTCAGTTGTACTTTTGAATACTACAAGGATTTCACCCATGTCTAATATCTTCCTAATTCATAAGAGATAAAATAAAGACTCTGTATATGAGTAGTGGGTCCCCCTTGCCATGCATAACTACAGGAATTGTGCAAATGGACTATTGTGATGATTCTACAATAAAAATGAGGTGAATGTAATGCCCCAGTGTAGAACTTGAGATGTGAAAAAGGTGTTGAAAACTCAAAGATTATTTTTTCCTTGCACTTGTTCTTCAGCTTTCTATTTCCCAGCTTGTTCTCTCACTGCTGATTCTTCCCTTCTTTTTCCACATCATCTATTATGTGTTTATTTAATATTACTATAACACAATTAGGTACATTAATAGTCTTTCTTATCTTTCCCCCCATAGCTTTATGGAGGTGTACTTCAAATTTAATAAGAATGGGGACTTATGTATTCTCACTAAAAAAAAAAAAAAAAAAAAAAAACTCTAAAAAGAAATCGTGCTGCAGCATCTGTGGCTCAGTGGGTAGGAGGCCAATGCCATATACCGAGGATGGCAGGTTTGAACCAGCTAAAATAGCAGTGGCAATTGCAACAAAAATAGCTGGGCATTGTGGCCAGCACCTGTAGTTCCAGCTCCTCGAGAGGCTCAGGCATGAGAATTCCTTAAGCCCAAGAGTTGGAGGTTGCTGTGAGCTGTGATACCACAGCACTCTACCAAGGGCTACAGAGTAAAACTCTTCCTCAAAAAAAGGAAAAGAAAAGAAATCATGTGGAGTGTTGTTTATATTAATTACATTGTGGTAATCATCTCCCAGTGTATACTTATGTGAAAACATCACATCATATACTTCAAATACATAAAATTTTTATTTGCCACTCCCTCTTTTGACTCTGTGTAAGTTGAGTGTTTTTCTGAACCCTTCACTAACATGCGGGATTTAGTTATTCTATTCCTCCTGTTGTAATATTTTAAGGAAGGATTTGATTTTCTCCCAACCTCCCCAAGTTCCAATGCTCCAGACTCAATGTCTTCTTTTTTTTTTAATTAATTAATTTCTTTATTATGAAGGTGAATGAATGTATCAATGAACAACACAGTCCCCTTCGAGGCAAAGTGAATGAATGCATCAATGAATGGACACAGTCCATTCATGGAATTGAAGCCCAGGAAATTGACCTGAAACTAACCTAGGCATAGGAAACGGGGTTCCACATTTAGTCCCAAGTGCAAAGTGAAGGAGACACCAAGGCACAGGTGACTCCTCAGCAGTTGTCTAGCCTTTTTGGCTATTGGAGCCACCGGTGGGGGTTGGAGGTACCCCATCTTGCCAGTCATCGAGCCCGCTGGTTCTTCAGCTGGCTGCTGCAGCACCGACACCACCTAGGAGGAGGCGACAGGTCTGCCAGCTCCGCTGAGCTGGCCAGGGTGCCAAATGTCCTGCATCAATTCTCCCTCTCCAAGTAGAAACCCCAACTACTGTTAGGGAAAAGGGGCAAAGACTCGATCTGTTTCCTGCTGAATCCGGCACTGATAGAAGGGGGCAGTTAGGGTTTCTCCAGAGGGAGAGTGATACAGGGGTTCGTGGACTGGAACCATCTTTTTTGCAGGTGGCTTGATGACATTTCTGGAAAACACAAATCTAATTAGTATAATCAGTAATAGGCAAAGGTAGAGCAGCAGCAGGTCAGAAGCACTTATTCATTGGTGCTAAAAGAAAACCATATTAGGATTTTTTTTTTTTTTTTTTTTGCTGTTTCCTGAATAATAACTTCAAACTTTCTTTTGGCTCACAAGTGTAGGTTATCTGTAGTTGGCTGTCTCAACTGTCTGCCTCCGTTGGAGGTGGAGGGTTCTGGGATTTTACTTGTGAATGATGTATGCAGGAATTGACTCCTATAACTTTAACAGCTGTAGAAGAAGACAAGATAACAGGAAAGGGACTTTCCAAGTTGGGGTTAGGGAAGGTGAATTACAGACTCAATGTCTTCTTAAGCTATGTCAGAAGTGCCCACAATTGTTCATTACTCTTTCTCCTTTCTCTTTGCTACCCAGACATCACCTTTTCCCTGCTGCTTAGAGAAACTCTAGTTTAATATTTTTATTCACAAAGACAGAGTCCTTAGAAACTCATCATCCTCTTACATCTGTTCCCACAGCTTTCTGAGAAAATTAGATCATTTGATACATCTCATGGTGAACAATCCTGATATAACCCCCAGGTAGAGAGCAAGGAGGATCTTTGTCCTCAAAGGGTAGCCCCATTTTGTCTAGCTAACAACATCAATAATTGCATAACCTTTTCTCAAAGGTTGAATGCTTGCACCAGATGATATCTTAAGAGTTCCAGTGAATCACAGAGCCTTCTTACATTAGTTAATTCTCCCCAGACTCCATAGCTTAAAAAAAAATACTCACTTTGGTGGGGGAGGAGCCAAGATGGCAGTCTGTAGCCAGCTTTCTGCAGACACTCCTGTCCAGAAGGAGAGTTAAAGGACAGAAATTTAGCAAGAAAGCCAACGGTTTGGAGCTGAGTCAAGAGACAAGGTCGAGGAATGCACATCAACCCTATT
>CAUYON010098348.1:0-24107 GCA_963573935.1 Arctocebus calabarensis | reverse complement strand
AATCAGACCTCAACTTCCGTTTCTAGTTCTATTCTTTCTTTCTTTCTTTCTTTCTTTTTTTTTTTGAGACAGAATCTCACTTTGTCACCCTTGGTAGAGTGCTGTGGCATTGTAGCTCACAGGAACCTCCAGCTCTTGGGCCCAAGTGATTCTCTTGCCTCAGCCTCCAGAGTAGCTGGGACTACAGGTGCCTGCCATAATGCCCAGCTGTTTTTAGAGATGGGGGTCTCACTCTGGCTTAGACTGGTCTAGAACTCCTGAGCTCAGTCGATCTACCCACCTCAGCCTCCCAGAGTACTAGGATTATAAATGTGAGCCAGATTGTAATGATTTCTTTCTTTTTTTTTTTTTTTTGAGACAGAGCCTCAAGCTATTACCCTGGATAGAGTGCTGTGGCATCACAGCTCACAGCAACCTCCAATTCCTGGGCTCAAGCGAGTCTCCTGCCTCTGCCTCCCAAGTAGGTGGGACCACAGGTGCCCGCCACAACGCCCGGCCATGTTTTTTTTTTTTTTTTGGTTGCAGCCGTCATTGTTGTTTGGCGGGCCCGGGCTGGATTCGAACCCGCCAGCTCAGGTGTACGTGGCTGGTGCCTTAGCCCGTTGAGCCACAGGCGCTGAGCCCAGATTGTAATGATTTCTTACAAGTTTTTCTTTTGTGTTAAATCATAAGCTTCTTGGAGACAAGGATTGTATCTTGTTCCTTTGGCATTCCCCATATTGCAGAGAATAGTTTGTTACATGCGGCAGGCAGGCAGTATCTGTGGAATTATTATACATAGTATCTTCTCAGTTCCCAGCCCTTACAGGTCTTTCCTAAATTTCTCAATATTATATATTCTTCTTCTTCTTCTTTTTTTTTTTTTGCAGTTTTTAGCCAGGGCTGGGTTTGAACCCACCACCTCTGGCACAAGGGGCCGGTGTCCCCCTCCTTTGAGCCACAGGCAATCCCCCTCTTTTTTTTTTTGAGACAGAGTCTTACTGTGTCACCCTTGGTTGAGTGCAGTGGTGTCACAGCTTACAGCAACTTCAAACTCTTGGGCTTAAGTGATTCTCTTACCTCAGCCTCCCAAATAGCTGGGATTACAGGTGCCTGCCACAAGGCCCAGCTATTTTTTTTTTTTTTGTAGATGTCATTGTTGTTTTAGCTGGCCTGGGTTTGAATCCACTAGCCTCAGTATATGTGGCCGACACACTACCCACTGAGCTACGGGCGCTGCCCAACATTTTATATTTTTGAATCTAAACCTGATATTCTGCTGGTATATACTGATATTAAAATACTAAATCAATCGGGGGACTCCTATGGCTCAAAGGAGTAGGGTGCCGGCCCTGTATACGGGAGGTGGTGGGTTTAAACTCAGCCCCAGCCAAAAAAACTGCAAAAAAAAAAAAAAAAAAACTAAATCAATCTAATTATTCAATGTATTGAAAAGAAGGAAACTAATTTTTAAAGTAACTAAAGATAAAAAAGTTTGGCAAATCCTTCATACTGGTTGGTATGTAGTTGCTGCCCTGACCCCCTCATGTCTCTGCTGTGCAAGTGCCTTTCCTTGGAGCCCCTGGGAATTTCCACGATCTAGCAGCCAAAGAGACTTAGCTGAAGTCTCCAGAGTCTTGGGCCTGGTTAATGCAGCCTCCATTTGGATGGGGTGGTGCCTGTGTTTACTAGTTAAGTACTTTGCTTTATACCTGTTCTACCCTTTATACTTATTCTACCTTTCTATATAGTTCCCAGGAAAATTTTTCCTTCCATAGCCACATCTGGGATAGTTTTCTAAGATAAGCAAATATAGTAGAACCTCTATAAGTTGACCACCCAAGGGACTGTGACAAACTGGTTAACATATGGAGGTGGTCAACATAAGGAACTAGGCCTGCTGTACAGATACATGCAGGTGGTACATGTCCAGTCTATGAAAATTAGGCCACCTTAAGTAAGTGATCAATGTGTAGGAATGTGGTCTTCTGTGGAATTTCTACTGTAGTATATTACTTAATTTCTTTTCAAAATTTATCTTGGGCTGAAAGAAGCTGGGAGAAAAAATTTATCTTGGGACTTGTGTGATAACATTGACTTTGGAATCAGGCAGTTATGAGTTTTAATTTGGGAAGTCATTACTTATTTGTATCATTTTGGGCAAGCTAACTGAACTGATTCATTTGTAAAATTAGGATAATTGTGTTCAGTTTGCAGGGCATTAGAGACAGTGTATACAAATTGCTAGTACAGTGCCTACTATATAGCAGGTGATTATTATTATTATTTTTTTTTGAGACAGAGCCTCAAGCTCTCACCCTGGGTAGAGTGCTGTGGCATCACAGCTCACAGCAACTTCCAATTCCTGGGCTCAAACGAGTCTCCTGCCTCCGCCTCCCAAGTAGCTTGGACTACATGTGCCTGCCACAACGCCCGGCCATTTTTTGGTTGCAGGCGCCATGGTTGTTTGGTGGGCTCCGGCTGGATTCGAACCTGCCAGCTCAGGTGTACGTGGCTGGCGCCTTAGCCCTTTGAGTCACAGGCGCCGAGCCCAGGTGATTATTTTAAATAGTGGATGTAGGCCAAGCCGAGTGGTGGCACTTTGGGAGGCTGAGGCTATAGGATTGCTTCAGGCCAGGTGTTTGAGACCAGCCTGAGCAACATAGCAAGATCCTGTCTCTATTAAAAAAAAAAAAATTAGCCAGATGTGCTGTTACACATCTGTAGTCCCAGCTACTTGGGAGGCTGAGGCAGAATTGTTTGAGTCCAGGGGTTTGAGAATATAGGATGATACCACTGCACTCTAGAACAAGACCCCAATTCAAACAAAACAAAGCTGGACAAAGTGACGCACACCTTCCACTCTGGGAAGCCAAGGTGGGAGGTTCCTTTGATCTCAGGAGTTTGAGACCAGCCTGAGCAAGAGCGAGACTCCCATCTCTATTAAAAAATAGAAAAATTAGCTCGGTGTCATGGTGAGCATGATGCAGGAGAATCACTTAAACCCAGGAGTTTGAGGTTGTTGTTAGTTAGGCTGATGCCATGGCACTTTAGCCCGGGCAACAGAATCAGACTCTGTTTCAAAAACAAAATAAAATGAAACAAAACATGGTGGCTATATAGATTGAGTATCCCTTATCTAAAAATGTTTGGGACCAAAAGTGTTTTCAGGTTGGAAACATTTTCAGTATATTCTGGTTGAGCATCTCTAATCCAAAATCCCAAACAGTCCATTAAACATTTCCTTTTAGCATGTTGGTGCTCAAAAAATTTCATATTTTGAAGCATTTCAGATTTTGGATTTTCAGATTAGGAATGTTCAACCTATACTTTAATTCCTATGTGTATTTTTTTCCTTGGGACAGTATCTTGCTTTGTCACCAGACTGGAGTGCAGTGGCATGATCACAACTTACTACAACTTCATTTTTAAATTTGTGTAGAGATAGGGTCTCCATGATATTGCCCAGGCTGATCTCCAACTCCTGGTCTCAAGTGGTGCTTCTGCCTTTGCCTCCCCAAATTGGGGGATTACTTGTGTGAACCACCATGCTTGACCATTAATTTCTATGTCAGTGGTTTGCGACCCATAGGAACTGTAGTAAAGGGTCGAGGCATTAGGAAGGTTGAGAACGACTGTCCTATGTTCTTTTACTTATTTGGGTTTTCCCAGAATGCTTTTTCAGTTAGTATAGTAACTGCCTACACAGTGTTTTTTTTTTTTGAGACAGAGCCTCAAGCTATCATCCTGGAGTGCTGTTGCATCACAGTTCACAGCAACCTCCAATTCCTGGACTCAAGTGAGTCTCCTGCCTCTGCCTCCCAAGTAGCTGGGACTACAGGTGCCTGCCACAACACCTGGTCATTTTTTGGCTGCAGCCACCATTGTTGTTTGGCGGGCCTGGGCTGGATTCGAACCCGCCAGCTCAGGTGTATGTGGCTGGCACCTTAGCCCATTGAGCCACAGTGGTTTTTTTTTTTGTTTGTTTGTTTGTTTTTTAGCTACAGAGTCTCGCTTGGTAAAGTGCTGTGGCATCATAGCTCACAGCAAATTCCAACCCCTGGGCATAGGCGATTCTCTTGCCTCAGCTTCCCAAGTAGCTGGGACTACAGGCACCCGCCACAATGCCTGGCTATTTTTTTTGTTGCAGTTTGGCCTGGGCCAGGTCCGAACTTGCCACCCTCAGTATGTGGGGCCGGTGCCCTACCCACTGAACCACAGGCACCACCCTGCCTACACAGTTTTTGTAATCAATTTCCATAATTTATTTTCTAATTTCAATTTACTCTATTTTTATATCTCATTGTTTTATGTGTTTCTTTTAAAAGTATTCATATAATCCACCGTGATTTCAGATGGGAAAGATAAAGTTCAAGTTTTTTTTTGTGTTTAGTAGCTCTTGCTTAGGTTGGTCTCGAACTCTTGAGCTCAAGTAATCCACTTGCCTCAGCCTCCCAGAGTGTTAGGATTATGGGCCTAAATTGTCTTTCTTTTTTTTTTTTTTGTTTTAGAGAGTCTCATTTTGTCACCCTTGGTAGAGTGCTGTGGTGTCACAACTCACAGCAACCTCTAGCTCTTGGGCTTAAGTGATTCTCTTGCCTCAGCCTCCTGAGTAACTGGGACTACAGGTGTCTGCCACAATGCCTAGCTATTTTTTGTTGCAGTTTTGGCTGGGGCTGGGTTCGACCCTATCACCCTCGGTATATGGAGCCAGTGCCCTACTCACTGAGCCACAGGCACCACCTTAAATTTTTTATCTTAATGGATGTTTATATGCCAAAGAGGTAGACACAAACTCTGGAGGCAATACTTTTCTTTAGATTAAAATTCAGTAATTCTGCTGTTAGATGAGGATGTTTCATTTCCCTAAACTCTCACATTTGCATAGAGAAACTGTGACATGGACAGGTCACCCACAGAATTGTATTTAGCTTTGAAGTGAAATAAATGTTCAAATTTAGTACCCTCTTCCCTGGAAACTGGAGGCTATGCAATTAAATATTGAAATCCTCTTTCTTAATGTAAATGATTTAGATTGGCACTTTTTTTTTTTCTGAGGCAGAGTTGCAGTTTGGCCAGGGCCAGGTTTGAACCTACCACCCTCGGTATATGGGTTCGGTGCCCTACCCACTGAGCTACAGGCGCTGCCCCTAGCTTGGCACTTTTAAACAAAGGAATTTATAATGTGCATTTTATTTTATTTAATTAATTAATTTTTTTTTTTTTGAGACAGAACCTCAAGCTGTCACCCTGGATAGAGTGCTGTGGCTTCATAGCTCACAGCAACCTCCAATTCCAGTGCTCAAGCGAGTCTCCTGCCTCCGCCTCCCAAGTAGCTGGGACCACAGGCGCCCGCCACAACGCTGGGCCATTTTTTGGTTGCAGCCATCATTGTTGTTTGGTGGACCCGGGCTGGATTCGAACCCACCAGCTCAGGTGTACATGGTTGGTGCCCTAGCCCGTTGAGCCACAGGCGCCGAGCCTATAATGTGCGTTTTAAATAATATTCCAGGGAAGGTTCAGGATGAAGGTGTGTAGCAGATTATTGTATTTGTACAACAACTTACTTTTACTTTTAGAGTGCTCTCTTTTCTTAAAACATTTAAAAAAATTATTATTCAGACATAATTCACATAAGATTCACCCTTTTTTTTTTTTTTTTTTTGCATTTTTCGACCAGGGTCAGGTTTGAACTCACTACCTGTGGCATGTGGGGCTAGCACCCTACTCCCTGAGCCACAGGCACTGCCCCAGATTCACCCTTTTAAAGTGTAAAATTCAGTGGATTTTAGTATATTCATAGTGTTGTGCAATCATTCCTAGTAGCTAATTATAGAATACTGTATTTTCATCACCCCAACAGGAAGGTTAGTAGTAGTCATTTCCCATTCTTCTCTCTCTCTAGCTCTGGCAACTGCTCATCTACCTTCTGTCTCTATGGCTTTGCCTATTCTGGACATGTCATATAAACAAAATAGAATAAAATACCATATGTGGTCTTCGTGTCTGATTTCTTTCACGTAGCATTATATTTGCAAGGTTCATCCATGTTGTAACATGACTTGGTACCTCATTCCTTTTTATGGCTGGATAATAGTCCACTGCACAGCTATACCACAGTTTGTTTAATTAATGGATGGACACTTGTATTGTCTGGCTATTACACATAATGTTGCTCTGACATTTGTGTATGTTTTTGTATGGATGTGTATTAACATTTCTCTTGACTATATTATGGCTGGGCGTGGAATTACTGGGTCAGATTGTAACTATGTTTTTAACTTTTAGAGACATTGCCAAACTAACATTACCTCTTTCTGTAAGTTAAGTTTTGCCCTTATTTAGGGTTAAGTAGGATTTGCAGTATATTAAATTATTAGGTGGTGAGAAAGTGCAAGTTTCAGTGTTTCTTGGCAAAGCTTTGACTGACCCTGTGTTATCCATGCACCAAGGACAGAGCCAGGAATAGAATCCAGAGGACCTGTCTGCCATATGGATCCATTACATTTTTGGAATAATATAGGGGAAAAAATCTTTTCAGCTATCAAAAATCAAGGAGGCTTAACGCCTGTGGCTCAAGTGGCTAAAGTGCCAGCCACATACACCTGAGCTGGTGGGTTTGAATCCAGCCTCGGCCCGCCAAACAACAATGACGGCTGCAACCAAAAAATAGCCAGTTGTTGTGGTGGGCACCTGTAGTCCTAGCTACTTGGGAGGCAGAGGCAAGAGACTCACTTGAGCCCAGGAATTGGCTCACAGCTGTGAGCCGTGATGCCACAGCACTCTACCGGGGGCGACAGCTTGAGGCTCTGTCTCAAAAAAAAAAAAAAAAAAAAAAAATCAAGGAGTAGAGGTTAAGAGTACAAGCTCTGATACCTGTGAGCCAGAACCCAAATCTGGTAAGATGGAGCAGTCTGATGGCTCCAGCCAGATCACCAGCATTCAGATCCTGCCTCTGCCTCTTCTTACCTGTAGGACCCAGAGCACGTTCCCTACCTCTGTGCCTCAGTCTTCTCATCCATAAGGGGTAGGGAGCAACACCTCTCTCACAGAGTTACTGTGGACATTAAACAAGTTAACATATACAAATCACTTAGCAGAGTGCTTTCAGCACTTTATTAACACTATATAAACTATTAAAATCATGACACCTAACTTGTAAATTTGAGGAATTATCCTAAACTCTTTGGGCTACATTTTTCTCAAGGTGAAATAAGGCTAATGAGAGTAACTTATGAGACTCTTGTGAGGATTAAATGCTTTAAACCATCCAGTTTAGTGTTGCTGTTGGAAGTAAATAAAAAAGAAAAAAATAATGATTCAAACCATGTGAAGTGCCAAGCACAGACTGGCACCTAGTTAGTGATTGATATATTCAGTTTATATTGTTGCAGTTTCATTCTAAGCAAAGCAAATTCGATTTAGATTTGAAGTTCAAACCAATTGATCATAATCTCTAGTTCATAAATATTGAAGCCACAGCATAAGAGAGTCTGAACTGACTTGGGAAATGCAAATTTTAATGCTTTCTCTGCCTGGATATTTATATTAGGAGGAGGTAGAGGGGAGATTGATGAAAAAGAGGAGTATCTGTCTTACATAGGCTGAGTCTTAACATCTCTTCTTTCTCCTGTCTTCCACCTGTGGTTTGGTCAGAGTGCTAAGTAAGTAAGTGACACCTGAGCTCACCTGCCAGCCGCTTCTGAGCACATAGATAGGATGAGAGGGGTCTGAGTCCCCAGACAAAGGTCTCTGTACTCAGTTCATCCCCTTGTAGAAAAAAGCAGGGCTAGAGAAGGAACCTTAGATTTTTTTTTTTTTTTTGAGACAGAGCCTCAAGCTGTCACCCTGGATAGAGTGCCGTGGCATCACAGCTTACAGCAACCTCCAATTCCAGGGTTCAAGCGAGTCTCCTGCCTCCGCCTCCCAAGTAGCTGGGACTACAGGTGCCCGCCATTACACCCAGCCATTTTTTGGTTGCAGCCATCATTGTGGTTTGGCGGGCCCGGGCTGGATTTGAACCTGCCAGCTCAGGTGTACGTGGCTGGCGCCTTAGCCCGTTGAGCCACAGGCTCCGAGCTGGAACCTTAGATTTTAATCAGTAATTAATCTGGTGGAAATGTTGGAGGGATGGATATAGAGTGGATGGTGAGAACATGTTTTTTCTTGACCAGTGATTCAGAATTTTTATGAACAGTTATGGCTGTTAATTTGTTACTTTATTAGAAAGCCTGTGGTCTAGGCCAGGTGCGGTAGCTCACAGCTGTACTCAGAAGTTTGAGATCAGTCTGAACAAAAAGCGAGACCTTGTCTCTACTAAAAATTGAAAAAACTGAGTGTTGTGATGGGTGCCTGTAGTCCTAGCTACAAGGAGATCACCTAAGCCCAAGAACTTGCTGTGAGCTATGACACCATAGCACTCTACCCAGGGTGACAGAGTGAGACTCTCTGTCAAAAAAAAAAAAAAGGAAAGGAAAGAAAGTGCATGTCTGAAGGAGAGAGCTTCTTCTTGCCCAGAACATTAGGATGTCTAGCTCGTTCTGATACCAACACAATAACGAACCTACATGGGCAAGAACGTTTACAGTATTTTGGTTGGCAGCAGTTCTTCAGGGCTGAAGTCTGGACCTTTTGTAGGTCTCCCTGGTGCTCAAGGATTGGTAGTCTTCCCTCCATCCCCCTTTCCACCCTCTTTCTGTTGTTTATGGGGACATCAGGAAGCAAGGTGGGCTGGCTTAGTTAAGAGAGATTAGCCTTTTGGAGCCAAAGAAATGTGGGGTTGAATTCTAGCCTTACCACTTATGCAGTGTTTCGTGACTTAATTTGTCTGTGCCTATTTCCTTATCTCTAAAATGGGGCTAATTATATCTTCTTAGCACATTTGGCAATAGGCATAATGCATTTAAGTGACTAGGACAGTGCATGACACACAGTATGTTCTTAGTACGCGATTGTTCTTATCACACTGGAGCCTGGCAGAAGCTGGGGAACTCTTGGTGATATTCAGCCAGAACCAGACATGCATTCTTTGTTTTTTACTTAAAAAAAATTTTTTTTTTTTTTGAGACAGAGCCTCAAGCTGTCACCCTGGATAGAAAGCAGTGGCATCACAGCTCACAGCAACCTCCAATTCCAGTGCTCAAGCGAGTCTCCTGCCTCCGCCTCCCAAGTAACTGAGACCACAGGCGCCCGCCACAACACCCGGTCATTTTTTGGTTGCAGCCATCATTGTTGTTTGGTGGGTCCAGGCTGGATTCGAACCCGCCAGCTCAGGTGTATGTAGCTGGTGCCTTAGCCTGTTGAGCCACAGGGGCCGAGCCACCTAGCCTGGTTCTTGTGGCTCTTGTTCTTGTCCTGGGATAGGAACCCCCTAGAAGGCCTACAGTGGTCTCTGCCCCTGGTATTTGCATCATATGTAGTCTTTTCCTATCTGTATCAGGGCTGGTCTGTGGCAAAAGAGATGACATGTCACTTTTTTTTTTTTTTTGGAGACAGTCTCATTCTGGTGCCATGGTATCATCATAGCTCAGATTCTTGGGCTTGAGCAATCCTTTTGCTTCAGCCTCTCAAATAGCTGGGCCTACAGGTGTGTGTCATGACACCTGGCTAGTTTTGCTATTTTTAGTAGATTTGGGGTCTCCCTCTTGCTAAGGCTGGTCTTGAACTCCTGAGCTCAAGTGATCTACCTGTTGAGGCCTCCCAGAGTACTAGGATTACAATATGAGCTGCCACGCCTGGCATGATATGTCACTTCTAAATGAAGTTACAGAGCTCCCTCTCAGATGTTCAGGCACTCCCTCTCTCTTGGGTCACTTCTCTGGGAGAAGCCAGTTGCTATGCTATGAGTGGCCCAATGGAGAAGCCCATGTAGCAAGGAACTGAGATATCTCCACTAATCCACAAGAAATTTGAGACCCACCACCAACAGAAGTGAAATTAGAAGTGCAGTCTTGGGTGGTGCCTGTGGCTTAGTGAGTAGGGCACTGGCCCCATATACCGAGAGTGGTGGGTTCAAAGCTGGCCCCTGCCAAACTGCAACAAAAAAAAATAGCCAGACATTGTGGTGGATGCCTGTCCCAGCTACTTGGGAGGCTGAGGCAAGAGAATCTTTTTTTTTTTTTTTTTTTTGGTAGAGACAGAGTCTCACTTTATCACCCTCGGTAGAGTGCTATGGAGTCACAGCTCACAGCAACCTCTAACTCCTGGGCTTAGGCGATTCTCCTGCCTCAGCCTCCTGAGTAGCTGAGACTACAGGCACCCGCCACAACACCCGGCTATTTTTTGATGCAGTTTGGCCGAGGCCGGGCTTGAACCTAACCACCCTCAGTGTGTGGGGCCAGCGCCCTACTCGCTGAGCCACAGGCGCCGCCCGAGGCAAGAGAATCTTTAAGCTCAAGATCTGGAGGTTGCTGTGAGTTGTGATGCCATGACACTCTATCCAGGGTGACATAGTGAGCCTCCGTCTCAATAAAAAACGAATCCACTTCTTCTCTCTCGGTAGAGTGCCGTAGTGCTCTTCAACTCTTCGGCTTAAGTGATCCTTTTGCCTCAGCCTCCTGAGTAGCTGGGACTACAGGCATCTGCCACAATGTCCAGCTGTTTTTTGTTGCAGTTGTTGTTGTTGTTTAGCTGGCCTCTGCCGAGTTTGAATCCTCCAGCCTCAGTGTATGTGGCTGGCACTGTAATCACTGTGCTACAGGACAGTGTCTTTAGCTCTAGTCTAAGTCTTGAGATAGTTGCAGTCCATTGATGTCTTTTTTTTTTTTTTTTTTTTGAGTTAAGAGTCTTGCTCTGTTGTTTGGGCTAGAGTATAGGGGCATCTAGCCCAAGCTATGAGGAGCTTACTATAGCCTCCAACTTCAGATTCCAACGATCCTCCTGCCTCAGCCTCACAAGTAGCTGGGACTATAGGTAAGCTGCCACGTCCATCTGATCTTTTTTATTTTTTGTAGAGATGTGGTCTCACTATTGTTCAGGTTGGTCTCAAATTCCTGGCCTCAAGTATTCTCCCACCTAGCACTCCCAAGGTGCTAAGATCACAGATGTGAGCCGCTGTGCCTAGTCACATTGATATTTTAACTATAACCTCAGAGGAGACCCCATGATAAGACCACCCAGCTAAGCTGCTCCCAGATTTCCTGACCTCAGAATGAGATAATAAATGTTATCTCATGTCATTGCTTAAAGTTGCTAAGTTTTGGTGTAAACTGTTATGCAACCATACCTAATTGGCATATGTCCTTTATCTATTTTCCTATTTTTTTCTGAGGGATTTAATGAAGCTCTTTATAGATAGATAAGATAGATTGTCCCTTTGTTATATGTTGCAGATATTTTCCAAGTTTGCTTTCAAATTTGCTTTTTGCTATTTTTCCTGAATAGAAGTAATCATATCTGTCAATCTTTTCATTATCATTATTATTATTATCATTATTGTTTTTTGAGGCAGAGTCTCACTTAGTTGGCCTGGGTAGAGTGCTGTGGCGTCATAGCTCACAGCAACCTCAAACTCTTGGGCTCAGCCTATCCTCTTGCCTAGTAGCTGGGACCTCAGGCACCCACCACAATGCCTAGCTAGTTTTTTTTATTTTTAGTAAAGATGGGGTCAGGGTCTTGCTCTTGCTCAGGCTGGTCTTGTACTCTTGAGCTCAAGAGATCCAACTTCCTGTTCTCCCAGAGTGCTAGGATTACAGGTGTGAGCCCCCCATGCCTGGCCATGTCAGTCTTTTCCTTAATGCTTTCTAATTATGTTTAGAAAGCTCTTGCTCAGGTGGCGCCTGTGGCTCAGTGAGTAGGGCGCCAGCCCCATATGCTGGAGGTGGCGGGTTCAAACCCAGCCCAAGCCATAAACTGCAAAAAAAAAAAAAAAAGAAGAAAGAAAAAACAGAAAGCTCTTGCTCAATAATAAAAGGGAAACCAACTATGTTATCTTATACCTTTATCATTTTATTTCTTTCTTTAATCCCTGTGGAATTTATATTTTTGAATAAGCCTCAAACTCTTGGGCATTAGGGCCTTAGCCTCCCATTTAGCTGGGACTATAGGTATACCACAATAAGTTGAGTTTTCTTTCCTCACTGATTTAAAATGCTATCTTGACCAGATACAGAATTCTCATATGGGTCTATTTTATACTTCTTGTTCTATTTCACTGATCTCTCTCCCCTTTCCTTTATGTACTATGTTGTTTTAGTAACCAAGGTTTAACAATACATTTTGAATTTGGTAGGTAGGTGAAATCTTCTAGTTTCTTTTTTTCAAAATTTCCTTATTTCTTCTTATCCTTTACCATTCCAGATGAATGTTAGACAATTATAGGGGTTTTATTAAATTTATAGGTTAATTTAGGGAGAATTGATATTTTTGCAAATTAAGTCTTCCATGAAACAACATAACATTCTTTTCTGTTTATTAAGGTCTTTTTATGTCATTCATGTAAGTTTTTCTGATTTCCTATTGGACTTGTTCTTGGAGTTTGTTGTAGGCCTACTATGGATAGCACTGTGCTAGGTACTAGTTTTTGCCCCAGAGAGCTGATAGTCTTACAATTGGTACAAATAATTTTTATTGTGATAAGAATCACAAAGAGGGCTGGGTGTGGGGTGTGGTGGTTCATACCTATAATCCTAGTGCTTTGGGAGGCCAAGGCAGGAGGATTGCTTGTTGCTAGGAGTTCAAAAAGAGCCTGGGCAACATGACAAGACCCCATCTCTAAAAAAATGTAAAAATTGGCTCGGCGCCTGTGGCTCAGTGGGCTAAGGCGCCAGCCACGTACACCTGAGCTGGTGGGTTCGAATCCAGCCCAGGCCCGCCAAACAACAATGACGGCTGCAACCAAAAAATGGCCGGGCGTTGTGGCGGGTGCCTGTGGTCCCAGCTACTTGGGAGGCAGAAGCAAGAGACTCACTTGAGCCTAGGAATTGGAGGTTGCTGTGAGCTGTGATGCCAGGGCACTCAATCCCGGGGGACACCTTGCGGCAAGGTAACAAAAAAAAAAAAAAAAGTAAAAATTAGCCCAGCATATTTTATTATTATTATTATTTTGAGACAGAGCCTCAAGCTGTCACCCTCAATAGAGTGCTGTGGCATCACTGCTCACAGCAACCTCCAACTCCTGGCAGAGTCTCACTTTGTTGCCCTCGGTAGAGTGCTGTGGTGTCACAGCTCACAGCAGACTCCAACTCCTGGGCTTAGGCGATTCTCTGCCTCAGCCTCCCGAATAGCTGGGACTAAAGGCACCAGCCACAACTTCCAGCTGTTTTTTGTTGCAGTTTGGCTGGGGCCAGGTTTGAACCCGCCACTGTTGGTATATGGGGCTGGTGCCCTACTCACTGAGCCACAGATGCTGCCCTGTGTTGTTAGTTTCATAGAAGTATTTTCTAGAGACTTATCTATCTTACTTAGCTTTTATAAGTCAGTCTTTATTCTGTGGGGTATGTGTGTGTATGTGTGTGTTTTCTGATTTCCAGGATCAAATGCTTAGTTTATTAGAAAAAAATTTTGGTTTTCTAATAAAAGCTTTAAAGAATTATGAATTTTTATCTAAGTACAGCTTTGGTTAAATCTCATAGTTTATTTATTTATTTTTTTTGCTCCACAATTTTTTTTTTTTTTTTTTGGAGACAGAGCCTCAAGCTGTCACCCTGGATAGAGTGCTGTGGCATCCACAGCTCACAGCAGCCTCCAATTCCTGGGCTCAAGCGAGTCTCCTGCCTCCGCCTCCCAAGTAGCTGGGACTACAGGCGTCTGCCACAATGCCTGGCCATTTTTTGGTTGCAGCCGGCATTGTTGTTTGGCGGACCCAGGCTGGATTCGAACCCGCCAGCTCAGGTGTACGTGGCTGGCGCCTTAGCCGCTTAAGCCACAGGCGCTGAGCCGTCATTCTTTATCTTTTTACTATTTTTTTAAGAAACAGAGTCTTATTCTGTCACTCAGGCTGGAATGCAATGGCACCATCATAACTCACTGTAACCTTAAAATCCTGAGCTCTAGCGCTCCTTCCACCTTGGCCTCTTGAGTAGCTAGGGCTATAGTCTTGCCACCAGCTGGACTAATTTTTAAATTTCTAGTAGAGATGGGTTTGTGCTGTTGTCCTTGCTGATCTAAAACTTCTGGTCCCAAGCTGTCCTCCTGCCACAGCCTCCTAGAATGCTGGGGATTATAGGCATGAGCCTGACTAGATGTGACTCTTACAATGGGGTAATAAGTAGCTTAAATTGGGGCAAAATTTCCTTAAGAAGTGGTTTGGGGCTCAGGTATCATCTCTGTGTTTCTCATCAGATGGTAAGACAGCATGTATTAATATCCTCCCAGTGTCTGAAAAGGGTTTATTGAATGTGCACTGAAAGGTTTTCCCTCTGGCTTTTTAGGCACACAGCACCTCTGAGACAAATGGGTGTTTGGCAGCTAACGAAGAATCTTTTCTTCAGTGGAATGGTCAGACCAATTTTTATAGTTGTCACTGGCAACTCAATAGTTATAAATTTGAGCCCTAGTGAGAAGGGCTTTGGGAACCCGTGACTCTTCCTTGATTGCCTCACAGTTGCTTCTATGCAGGGCTGTTGCAGGAGCTAAATCTAGAGTGAGGTTCATGTCAGCAAATAAAAATTTTACTTTTTTTTAATTAAAAAAAAGATTTTTATATCAATGAGGTATAGTGTTGGGTAGTGGAAAAATTTCTGGACTTGAAGTCAGACCATCCAGTTAATGGTCTCAGGGTGTATGACCAGGCATTGTTATTTAGCCTCTTTTTAAATTAGAAATTCAGGGTGGCGCCTGTGGCTCAGTGAGTAGGGCATGGCCCCATATACTGAGGGTGGCGGGTTCAAACCCGACCCCAGCCAAACTGCAACAAAAAATAGCCAGGCATTGTGGTAGGCACCTGTAGTCCCAGCTACTTGGGAGGCTGAGGCAAGAGAATTGCCTATGCCCAAGAGCTGGAGGTTGCTGTGAGCTATGATGCCATGGCACTCCACCAAGGGCTACAAAGTGAGATTCTGTCTCTAAAAAAATAAAAAATAGGGCGGCACCTGTGGCTCATCGAGTAGGGCGCCGGCCCCATATACCGAAGTTGGCGGGTTCAAGCCCGGTCTCGGCCAAACTGCTAATAGAAAACTAGCCGGGTGTTGTGGTGGGCGCCTGTCGTCCCAGCTACTCGGGAGGCTGAGGCAAGAGAATCATCTAAGCCTAGGAACTGGAGGTTGCTGTGAGCTGTGTGACACCACGGCACTCTACCAAGGGTGACAAAGTGAGACTCTGTCTCTTAAAAAAAAAAAATAAATAAATAAATTAGAAATTCAGTTCTCAGAATCATAGTACTCATTTGAGGCTCATGTTAAATAGTATATAAAATAGTCATTCCTCGGAAAACAATGAAGAGTCAATATAAGGGGTTATTATTATTTTACAGGTATAATTACTACAGAGATTAGTTTACCTGCTCAGGGTTACTGAATAAGTCATTAGAAGAGTTGAGGAAATGCATCACTCGTGCTTTTGAGCGAAACATGATGTAATGACTAGATAGCAGCCAGCTGTTAGGAAAGTTTGCAGTCATTAAAGCAATTTGCTTCTGATGCTGATCTGTTCTTTATGTATCTCCCGGGCTCTGAAGGAAGAGTAACTACTGATGGCTCAAGTTGCTTGCTCTTGCAGGGCACATCTCCAGTATTCCTTTCTTTCTGTTTCTTGTATGTCGCTGATATTTCACTTTGAATGTCTATTAATTATTTGATCTAAGAGCTGATCTTGTAGGAAGTGAATAATATACTAAGTATTACATTGAGAAAGCCTATTTTATTCTAGGGAAGAAAAAAATTTAGAGAGATGGAGAAAAGTAGGAAAAAAAACCAATTTAAAAAAATCTTTGGAGTTTGGCTATAAATACACAGATCAGTTTCCTGCAGTCACTCCTGTTTGACAGACTTTGGAGGAGTTGAAGGACTCCAGGACCACATATCACAGCTTATTTCTACTTCAACATGCCTCAGAGTGGTCTGGGACCAAGGGTTTTTATTCATTCAGGCAGTATTTATGCTATCTATGTACTGGAGGCCATGCTGCACAGGTGGCCGTTACAGTGGTTCTCGTGGGCTTCTGCCAGGCAGTGTTGATACAGTGGGTGCATGCCCTGACAGGCCATATGGGTGATATTGGAGCTCATGGTGGGCCCCCAACAAGACCTGGGGAATGAGGGAGGTAGAGAGAGACCTGAAGGATGAAGAGTTGGCCAGGCAGAAGGATGGTATTGGTGGGACCTGGGAGAGAGTAAGCCAAGTAGAGGCAAAAATAAGAAAGCCTCTGTCTGGCTGGAGCTGGAGGGTATGCAGAGAGCAGTTGGAGAGGTGCAGAGGGCCTTCTTAGCCTTAGTAAAATCTCCTCTCTTTATCCTAGGAGCCATGGGAAGCCACTGAAGGTTTTGACTTGGGGAGAGGCCTGGTTATGATTTAGTCCATAAAATTCCCTAGTTGCTGTGTAAAGAAGATGGGAGGACGTGGTGGTAGTCCTGGTGATCTGTGCTTAGGGGTGGAGAGAAGGAGGTCAACTTGAAGGAGTGTTAGGACATGGCAAGGTAAGGTTCTGGCTCTTAGGTGTGAAGGATGAGGGGAGGGGAAGAAGTTGGAAAGGAGTCCCTGTCTTCTGGTTCTGGCACCCAGTTGGAAAGCCATGCCATTTGCTGAGAGGAAAGGCAGGCTGACGAAGAAACAGGCTTGGTGCGCCTATAACTCAGTGGATAGGGCGCCAGCCACATAAACCCAGGCTGGTGGGTTTGAACCTGGCCCAGGCCAGCTAAAGAGTAATGACAACACAACAAAAAAATAGCCTGGCATTGTGGTGTGAGACTGTAGTCCTAGCTACTTGGGAGGCAGAGGCATGAGAATTGCTTAGGCCCAAGAGTTTGACGTTGCTGTGAGCTGTGACGCCATGGCACTCTACTGAGGGTGACATAATGAAACTCTGTCTCAAAAAAAAAAGAAGAAGCAGGCTTGCCAGGGAAGATTAGGTTTTGCAGGCCCATGTTTCAGGGACCTGCGGACTACCTAAGGGGAGGTGCTCATAGGCAGTGGGCAGACATGCTCAGATCAGTCAAGGGTATGGGCTAGAGATGTGGGTTGGGCAGCCATCAGGTGACTGAATGTGGGAGTGGGTCAGACACACAAGGAGAGGGTGTAGAGTGAGAAGAGGGCCTGGGTCCAGCTCTAGTGGACACTGACATTTATGGGAGGAGCTCAGAAGGAGTAGTCAGTGGGCCTGAGAGCCATAGCTGGAGCCTGAAGTGAATCTAGCAGAGTAGTGTCTATGATTTTTTGTTTGTTTGTTTGTTTTTAGACAGAGTTGTTGCCCCGGGTAGAGTACTGTAGCATAAGTGCTCACAGCAACCTCAAACTCCTGGGCTCAGGTGATCCTCTTGCTTTAGCCTCCCAAACAGCTGGGACTACAGGTGCCTACCACAATACCTGGCTAGTTTTTCTATTTTTAGTAGAGATGAGGTCTTGCTCTTGCTTAGGCTGGTCTGGAACTTGTGAACTCAAGCAATCCACTTGCCTTGGCCTCCCAAAGTGCTAGGATTACAGGCATGATCCACCATGCCTGGCCGGACTCAGGGGCTTACCCTCATGTTGATTCAAAGTAAGCTGAGCCAGCTACCAGGAGCCTTTAGTTTAGGAATGAACCTCCACTCTCTAGGCTGGGAGCCTTGGCAGTTTGGAAGCTTCTTAGGCATCTGGTGTTTCCCCTGTGCCTTAAACAGTGCTTTCCTGCATTAACTTAATCACTTCTGATCACTTTGAAGAGGAAATGGTTATAGTTAGTAAAAATGCAAAACTCTGAGGGTTTGGATTTTATACTATGTTAAGATGGCATCGAATTTAATCTTAGCTCTTGAAAGGGTCTTGGAAGCATCTCGTGCAAACTTGCACTCAGAGCAGGAAGTCAGATTGTAGTCATCTGTTGGATTAATCATGTTGGCAGATTTTCTCCTCTGTGTCTCTTAGGGACACAGTATCTTTTTTACGCTCCATGCGGCATAGATTCACAGTAAGTCATAGCAGTGTTGCAGTCGTGAGGCAGAGAGGCTGCTTATACTGTGCTTAGGTGCAGCTCAGGAATTTCTAGGTGATTCTAATCCAGTGGCAGAGGATCTTCCTGAATTTCCTCTGATGGCAGGAGAAACAAAGCTGCTTTGGCAGCAGGGGTCAGTGAGGAAGAACATTTAGGCTTAAGTGGTTTTTGGAGCCCCCATCCTAGGTGTGATAGAGTGAACCAAACCCTGCTGATGTCTTCTCTCAGTTCTTGCTGAGCCAGGAGATTGTCCAGGGAGAAGCACCCTCCCCAGTCTCTGGACACATCGGTATTACTGGTTCTGGTTGCTAGGGATTTAAGGAAAAGAAAACACTGGAGGTGACCAAGAGTCTCCTTCCTCTCTGGGTTGTTTTCATACTATCGGCTTTAAACACTAAACTACTGTGAGGCATATACCTTAAAAATCACTTAGTCTGAGCGGTGCCTGTGGCTCAGTGAGTAGGGCGCTGGCCCCATATGCCAGAGGTGGCCAGTTCAAACCCGGCCCCAGCTAAAACAACAACAACACCCACAAAACAATCACTTCGTCTCCAGACTTGCTCATGTTGTGGGAAAAAGCATCTTCAAGATTTTAAGATGAGGCAATCATGTGGCTACTGAGAAAGTTTTCCAATTTGCTTTCCCTTAGTTACTCTTAGGGTGGATTACCTCATGGGAAAATTTCTTTTCTTTTCTTTTTTTTTTTTTTTGAGGCAGAGCCTCAAGCTATCCCCCTGGATAGAGTGCTGTGGCATCACAGCTCACAGCAACCTCCAATTCCTGGGCTTAAGCAACTCTCTTGCCTCCGCCTCCCAAGTAGCTGGGACTACAGGCACCCACCACAACGTCCGGCCATTTTTTGGTTGCAACCGTCATTGTTGTTTGGCGGGCCCGGGCTGGATTCGAGCTCGGTGAGCCACAGGCGCTAAGCCAGGGAAAATTTCTTAAATAATGTCACTAATGATTTGCTCCCCTCAGTTCTCTCTTAATGGAATTCATACTATTCAGATGTTGGACTCCATGGACTGGTCTTCTAATTTTTTTATCTTTTCTTTTCAGTTATTTGCCTCTTTAGCTTTTTGCTGTTTTATCTAGGAGAGTTCCTCAACCTTATCTGCCAAGTCTTCCACTTAATTTTGCATTTCTGCTGTATGTTCTTTTGTCTCCCCGGAGTTGGAGTTGAGTACGATTGTGTCATAGCTCACAGCAACCTCAAACTCTTGGGCTCAAGAGATCCTTTCTCCTCAGTAGCTGGGACTACAGACACCTGCCACAACGCTCAGCTATTTTTAGAGACAGGGTCTCTCGCTTGTTCAGGCTGGTCTTGAGCTCCTGAGCTCAAGCAATCCACTCACTTTGGCCTTTCAGAGTACTGGGATTAAAGGTGTGAGCCATTGCACCCAGCCCTCTTTAAACATTTCTTTTTTTCTTTTTTTTTGAGACAGAGCCTCAAGCTATCGCCCTGGGTAGAGTGCAGTGGCATCACAGCTCACAGCAGCCTCCCAATTCCTGAGTTCAAGCAAGTCTCCTGCCTCCGCCTCCCAAGTAGCTGGGACTACAGGCCATTTTTTGGTTGCAGCTGTCATTGTTGTTTGGCGGGCCCGGGCTTGATTCGAACCCACCAGCTCAGGTGTACGTGGCTGGCGCCTTAGCCCGTTGAGCCACAGGCGCTGAGCCTCTTTAAACATTTCTAATAGCTCTTTTTAATTTTTTTTTATAGCTCCCAGTTTTCTTTTCTTTTCTTTCATTCTTTCTTTTTTTTTTTTTTTTTTTTTGAGACAGACTCACTTTGTTGTCCGTGGTAAAGTGCTGTAGCATCACAGCTCACAACAACCTCAAACTTTTGGGCTCAAATGATTCTCTTGCCTCAGCCTCCCAAGTAACTGGGACTACAGGCGCCCGCCACAATGCCCAGTTTTCATTTCATGGGTATGATATCTCCTTTTATGTCTCACTTTCTCTTTTTTTTTTTTTTTTTTTATTTTTGTAGAGACAGAGTCTCGCTTTATTGCCCTGGGTAAAGTGCCATGGAGTCACACAGCTCACAGCAACTTCCAACTCCTAGGCTTAGGTGATTCTCTTGCCTCAGCCTCTCGTAGCTGGGACCACCTGCCACAGCACCCGGCTACTTTTTTGTTGCAGTTTGGCTGGGGCCGGGTTTGAACCCGCCACCCTCAGTATATGGCCTTACTGACTAAGCCACAGGCACCGCCTTATGTCTCTCTCTTTTAAAAACAATATTTGTTTATAAAAAAAAAAATCTCTGACTCACAGGTGTCTCTGTGGGCACACCTTTCCTTTTTTTTTTTGACATGGCTCAAACCAAGCAGACAGCTCACAACTTTAAAGAAAAAGAAAAAAAATCTCTGCATAGTCATAGTTTTCTCCAGTTTGTTATTGTTGTTGTTTGGTTTGGTTAACCTCTGTTTTCCATGTAGGAACTTCTTGGGATTGTGGTTAAGAACCAGAGACATAAAAGCTGACTGGGAGCCTTCACCTGTGATCTGGGTGGGCTGTTATTTGGGGACCCTTAATGTCAATATCTTTAGATTTTTCTTCTTGGGCTCAGATTCCCCAGAGAAGTCTTTTGTCTCTCACCTGGGAGATAAAGGTCTAGCTGCCAGAGGTCTGGGAACTGAGTGGATGAAGGCGGTCAGTGGTGGCTAGTGTGGTTCTTACAAACCATGGGCATATGTCATTTAGTCCTTCTGTTTTCAGTGTTAGATCCACACTGTCAACTGTGTCTTGGGTGGCCCAGTGCCAGGGAGCCCTCAGTGTTCTGCTGTTTGGGAGAAGGGTAGTCACCCAGTTACCAGCAGTGGAGGAGGGGGATCTAGAATGTTCCATCAACATGCCTTATGCCCCCTTCCATTCTTTTACGTTTCAGAGGTACCTGATGATGCCAGCTTCTGAAAGCTTTGAAGATTCTTCTGTGTACATTTGGTTGGTTTTCACTGTTCCTACTGCTGGTTTAGGATTCTACTGACAAAGTATTCAGCTTTTGTGGGCCTGCTAAGTCAGTTACCACACATCTATTGTAGAAAATAAGGCCACAGACTCAGAATGTAAAAATAAGGCTTTATCGTTTATAAGAACTGCATTCCAGGAAGGAAGGAGGGGAGTGGCCACCATGGAGACCACCACACCCTAGTTTCTTAACACACAAAGTGACTGGCTCTTTCTTTTTTTGCTGAGAGGACAGCAGAAATAGTCTCCTAGAGTTCTAGGGCTAATTGTCTGGGCAGCCAACAAAAGCCTGAATAAACAGAGATGGAAAGTTAAATACATATATATTTTTTCTTTTGTTTTATGGAGATAGGTTTTGCTATGTTGCCCAGGCTGGTCTCAAACTCGTGGGCTCAAGGGGTCTTCCTACCTTGGCCTCCCAAAGTGCTGGGATTATAAACATGATCCACCATGCTCGACTAAACACGGATTTGGAACACCTCAAATCCCGGAGTTTCTTGCTGAACTAGGCCAAGAGATCACTCTGAAGCAAGAAATCAAGTGAAGTTGAAGGTCATGTCTTCTGACCCGAGTAGATATCCTCAGCTCAGTGGTCTTCAGTGTAGAACTTTTAGCCAAATCATACAGTGTGGAGAGGCACATTCCAGCCATTTCTCCACTCATCCTCTGGCTGAAAGCAGGAAGCACTGACTCTTAATCCCACCACACAACTGTAACCTCTTATTTTGAGGGGAATATTTATTTTAAATACTGCCTAGTACATGGGAAGGGAATCAAAGAGAGCCTGCCTACATATTTTGATACACGTAGATGGCCAGAGAGAACTATCTGTGGTCTAGAAGATTTAAGTGGAAAAGGGAAAGAAAAAATGTACATGGTAAAAGTGTGGCATATAGGCTCAGATAAAGAAGACTAGTACCATTTAACGCACTCTCAAAAATAAAAATGATGAGCTAAGAGTGCAAGTGTGAGATAATAGGAAATAACAGCTCACTCCAGCCTGGGTTACAGAGTGAGACCCTGTTTCTGTTAAAACAAACAGGGAGGTGCCTGTGGCTCAGTGAGTGGGGCACCGGCCCCACATGTTGGAAGTAGCAGGTTCAAACCCAGCCCCTGCCAAAAACTACAAAAAATAAAATAAAATAAAAAATAAAAAATAAGAGGCAGAATCTTCTTGAGAAAATCACCCAGTTTGCATATTCAGTGAGAGTTGGTACACTCAACCATTTCTTTTGGATTTTCGATGTTTCTTCCCTTCTTGGAGCACCACCTCCCTCCTGTGCTTGATCTTGGCCCAAAACTCTGACAGGATATTTTCTTTACCTGGTGTTTTATTATAATCATTTATATGGATTTGGGAAAAGGAAGGAGCCCTCTTGCTGCTGGGTAGTGGGGTAAGGGGAGTATTTCCTGCCTTCTGGAAGCTTCCCTGAGGCTTTTCTCTTATGTCATGTCATTTTGACACCTATAGAATGTCTGTATCAAAGATTCCAGAGGGATCTTGAACTTGATCCTTTTCATGCTGTGTGGAACTAAAGATTTTTTTTTTTTTTTTTGAGACAGAGCCTCAAGCTATCACCCTGGATAGAGTGCGTGGCATCACAGCTCACAGCAACCTCCAATTCCTGGGCTCAAGCGAGTCTCCTGCCTCTACCTCCCAAGTAGCTGGGACTACAGGTGCCTGCCACAACGCCTGGCCATTTTTCGGTTGCAGCCGTCATTGTTGTTTGGCGGCCCCGGGCCGGATTCGAACCCTCTAGCTCAGGTGTACGTGGCTGGCGCCTTAGCCCGTTGAGCCACAGTGCTGAGCCGAGAATTTTTTTTTTTTGAGACAGAGCCTCAAGCTGTCACCCTGGATAGAGTGCTGTGGCATCACAGCTCACAGCAACCTCCAATTCCTGGGCTCAAGCGAGTCTCTTGCCTCTATCTACCAAGTAGCTGGAAATACAGGCGCCCGCCACAACGCCCAGCCATTTTTTGGTTGCAGTCGTCATTGTTGTTTGGCGGGTCCAGGCTGGATTCGAACCTACCAGCTACCAGCTTAGGTGTACGTGGCTGGTGCCTTAGCCTCTTGAGCCACAGGCACAGAGCCTTTTTTTTTTTTTTTTTTTTTGAGACAGAGTTTCACTAGGTGCCTGCCACAACGCCCGGCTATTTTTTTGTTGTAGTTGTCATTGTTGTTTAGCAGGCCCAGGCCAGGCTCCAACCTGCCAGATCTGGTGTATGTGGCTGGTGCCCTAGCCGCTGAGCTACAGGTGCCAAACCTAAAGATTTTTTAATATGATTTTCAGATCTGTAGACCTGAAATAGGTTAAATCTTATTGCAGAACAGATCAGGCTAGTCAGAGTCCCGGACTTGAAAATAAGATGGAGCCTTTGTGATGGCTTGGGCCTGTAGTCCCAGGTACTTAGAAGTCTCAGGTGGAAGGATCACCAGAGCCCAAGAGTTGAAGGCTGTAGTGCACTGTGATCACACCTGTGAATAGCCACTACACTCTAGCCTAGGTGACATAGTGAGACCTTGTCTCTTAAAAAAAAAAAGCAAGAAGAGAGAAAATAAAATGACTCTGACCACCACTGTCATAGATAAGTCACTTGATCTCTCTTGGGTTCAGTATAAAGTGGATTACATTAGGGTTTCTCAGCGTTGGCACTATTGGTATTTGGGGCCAGATAAGCTGTGTATTGTGGGGTGTTTAGAAGCATCCCTGGGCTCGGCACCTGTGGCTCAACGGGCTAAGGCGCCAGCCACGTACACCTGAGCTGGCAGGTTCGAGTCCAGCCCAGGCCCGCCAAACAACAATGACGGCTGCAACCAAAAAATGGCCAGGAGTTGTGGCGGGCGCCTGTAGTCCCAGCTACTTGGGAGGTGGAGGCAGGAGACTCGCTTGAGCCCAGGAATTGGAGGTTGCTGTGAGCTGTGATGCCACAGAACTATATCTAGGGTTATTGCTTGAGGATCTGTCTCAAAAAAAAAAAAAAAAAAAGAAAATAAAGAAAAAAAAATAGAAGCATCCCTGGCTTTTACCCGTTAGGTACTCATTGCACCCACAGCCATGACAATCAAAATGTTTCCAGACGATGCTGAATGTCCCCAGAGT
>CAUYON010098347.1:0-10210 GCA_963573935.1 Arctocebus calabarensis | reverse complement strand
CCCTGGATTTGGTGTTTGCTGTTCGCTGTGAACCCAACGCACACACCCACGCAAAATAATTTAACCCAAAGTCTCTAAAAAAAAAAAAAAAAAAAAAAAAAAAGAGGTAGGAGACATTTGACTAGTAAGCACAAACCCGTGCTTGCAACATCTTGGAATTTACTCCTAATTTAAGGAGTCTGTTTTTAGAGATAATATTTCACAGTATAATTAACATTAATGTTGTAAATAATAAGTGACTTTGAATGCTACTTTAGGTCATGATATCTGCTATTTATACCACATGTTGCATGATTGAATCTAAACTATGGGATTTATCATGAGCTTTCTATAATTGCTATCAAATACTGACCCCTTACTTTTACAGCATATACTTGCTAAATAGAAGATAAACTGGAAATTAAATAAAATTGTAGGAAAATTAATACTTATAAATGATTGTATAATTAATTTATTGATGACTTTGATTGTATGGTTAATTTATTGAAAGAATGCAAGAAATCTATAAGGTTGAGTTACAGACTTAGGTAGAAAAAATTTGCTGTCTTGGCAAAGTCCAGTTTAGATCATTTCATATTTTCTAGCTAAATTTTTAAATTTCTCTACTGTGGTTTCAAATCATTCTGCCTTTGTTTGGAGACCACAGATGTCTTCACATATAAGAGTTATCTTTCACTTGCTGGACAAGCTTCTAGTTCTTTAGAGCTCTGCATCCTCCGGGGTGAGTCCAAAGCTGGGTCTTTAACTTCACTGATATTCCTGTGCTAGGCAATTTCCCCCCTCTGCTGGATATTGATTTAGAAGGAATTGTCTCTTTCTCCTTCTCTAACACTTTATTCTAACCCAGGAAACTATCTCAAAAGGGAACATGAGCCCAGCCTCTGTCAATGTTGTGAGGCACCAGTATCCATAGTCTCGTATATCAGGAGCCTGGGAGGGCACGTTCCAGAGAGGAAAAGCTATAACTGTGTAAATTATGACAAAGCAGCATATGCGTACATAAAGAAATAAGCAGAGAAATGGTGAAGTACTGAAGAATATTGATTAAAAAAAAAAAAACTAAAGATAAAGGAAAAATGAGCAGGATTCAGTATGTTCCCAGGGCTGGGAAATAATAATGGTGTCCTAAACATGGGTGTGTGTTCAGAACCACGCATGAGGCCACTTGGGTTATCTGTGGCTGTCTAGAGGTAGTATTGGGAACTGGTAGGTAAATTACTGCTTATAAATATTCTCTGGGGATGCATGGGAACCATTCCTTTGTCTAAGATTTGGCTGGGTTTCCCCACACATTTGGGAATATTTTGGCATGAATGTCACCAACTCTACCTCTGTTTCTGTTCTCTGCGTTGTTCCCACCTTGTCTGACTAGTGTATGGGCTTCATTTATCATATGATGGGGCAATGTCTGTGCCAACTCTTTCCTGCTCCCTTCAATATCAGCCAGACTATCAGTTGCTGATGTCCACATTTTCAACCTCATTTTTCTTAACAAAGAGAGACGGAGGGAGAAAGAAAGGAAAATTTGGAAAAGTGATAAAGAGTAGAGTTTTCTCCAAACTTTGAAAATTCATGTATAGTATTTGATTTCCTTTCTCAAAAGGTGTCTTTCAAAAGCTCCTAAAAGATAAGATGAGCCCCTAATTTCAGAGAGCCTTGATTCTGTGCAATGACCAGATGACAGGAATTATCAAGTTCCAGCCATGTAAGCTTCTCAAGTGTATTTAAATTAATTAGAAAAATAAACTTAAATGCATTAATTTTGGGGGTATTGTATCATATTCCCAACCCCCTGCCTCATGCTGTCACCCAGCCTGGATGGGAAATAATTGGAACAAGCACCTGTGTTCTCAGGATACTTCTGGGCCTCAGGGATTCTCTCTCCCATGGAGCTATCTAATTTCAACCTCAGCTGGCCAAAATGTCAATGCCAACATAGACCAAGTAGTAATGAAGTCCTAGGGTTGTTTCCATAGGAATCTTGTTCTTGTTTTTCCTTTTTCTTTTGAGCATGCCTTTAAATTAGGATTTTATCTTTTTCTAGTCAAAGGAGAGACTGTCCTTCCTTCAGTCATGAAAGCTATTTATTTGTAGCTAACGTAGGTACACAGATGAAGTTGTGATGATTTTATCCAGGTAGTCTTTGTAAAGTAACACACTCTTGTTTGCAATGTGGCAGTTCTTCATAGTTCAGAGAAATTCAGAATTCCTTAAGTAGCTGCAGATTTTAGCAGTCCTGAATACTACCGATCAAGTTGTATGTACCTGAGAAGTTTTAAATAATTTTCAATCCTCTTACATTTGAGCAGTAAAAAAAAAAGAATCAATTTTATGTTTTCGCTAGTACATTACGTTTGTATGTATCTCCACAGAGAATACCAAGGATTAGTTGCCATACTATAGCAAGAAATAGAAAATGATGTGCAAATTGTTTGGGAACTATTATTGATCTGTACAAAATGTATTCCTTTTTCACTATAACTGTTGCCACCCCTAACAGGAAATACGTGGCTGTTCACATCTTTTATTTGAACAAACTAGACATGTTATTGGTATCAAAATATGGTATTTTCAGCATAGCAAGGGTAGCTGCTCACCCATCTTATAACATTTGTTGGAGTTGATCATTGCAGTCAATGTTGTGCGTGATCTGTGGTGGATGTAATATTATTTGGTTGAAATAATTAGTCTTTCTCATTTTGGGATGGATAAAATAATCCTGTTCATTAAGATACCCAGTTGCAGAGAAATGAGAAAAAAAGAAATGAGTATATACCCCAGGGTGAAAGATTTGGAATAGATAGAAACGGTAATATCCTGGCTACGTGGGTTGATAAATGTAGAAGAGGGAGAGTCTGAAACTTCATTCTGTCAAGGTCATTACAACCCAATGACATGATTTTTAGTCACTGTTGGTTGGTAACCTGCTGTGATATTTCTGTGGTTCAGTATAATGGACTATTCTAACAGGTCTATCATATCCAGCCCTTCTCCTGCTCTACTCTTTTCTATGTTGAAGTCACATTCTAAATAAGTTAGCTCTGTGTTTGAAAATGGTAAAAGAATACAATAAGACAGTGTTCATTTTAAGAATAAGAGTACTGACTAAGATGGTGGCATCCAAGTGCAACCTAGTTCTATTAGAGAAGCTAGAGAAGCCTGCAAAACCAAGGGTAGATACATAAATAGCATTTACTAAGCAAAAGTGGAGAGAAAAGTCCTACGTGTTGTGAATGAGAAGTCAAGCAAGCCCAGAGAAAGGTAATAATGGAAGGAATTAACTGGATAAATTGAGAAAAAAAAATGATGAGAGCTTTGTAGAGTCATTAGAATGGATATCGGCTGAAAAGGAATCTCAAGGAAAGGAAGATTGAGTATCATCATTATTTAGGGTACACAAGGAACTGGGAAATTTTATTTCAACCGTCCATATATTGCCCGAGGTCACTTCCCAATATTCCTTCCATTTGATCACATAGCATCTGCTTAAACCTTGCTTTAGATAACAAAACAAACCATCCCACTTAATCACTGTGTAGTTTTATCACTATTAAGTATCTTGATATTTTGTTGTAGTGTCCTTGTCAAACATAGCACTTTAGTTCTATTATTTCAATCTAAGGGGAATAAAAATTAATTAAATTGATTAATGAAGAACATTGTATGTTCACATACAAAGCACAAACACAGACAGATACCTTGGATCACATTTTCAGTGTTTAAAAATCAGAATATGTAAAAGGGATCCTTAAGTAATCATTGGATTTCTTTAGTTGCCACCTGATTTTCTCCATTTCAAATATTAAGTATATTGCATGACCATAAATGCACATTTCCAAGATTAGTCCTTTCGAGATGTCATTCTCTTTACAGCTGTAGGCCATGGGCTCATTTTGAATCATTCCATTGTATATTCTTTCAGCGTACCATTCTAAGGTGAGAGCACATATGTTACCATATTAATATTTTCCTTTTTTTTCATAAAGCTAAAATTTTGTAAACATTTTTTCCTTTGGAATATAAAATACACATTTTTATGTCTCAAATTCAAATTCTGTGTCCTTTCTAATACAGTGTTGGATGAAATATCACATATTGTCAAGTTGTACTTGTAGCCTGTTCTTATTTTTTAATCTTCATTTTTAATCCAGTGACTTTTCATAGCCGGTATTCCTCTTCTGAAGATGGCTATTTTTGCAATGTCATTAGTTACTGTGCTTTCCAAAGACTAGTCTATTTTTGCTATTCTCACAGGTTTCTTCATTTCACTTTCTGATAGGGTAACTTTTGTGGGAAGTTTTTTATCTCCATATATCTAGGCAATTCTTACATTTATCAAAGCTGTGTTCTCAACTTGAATGCATCTTATTTACTGCCTGGAATCTGTAGATGTGGATAGACATATGTGAAATTTAAATTTGAAATAAACACAGGTATCATTTGTTTTTAATTGCTTTAAAAAAAAATGATACAGAGTCTCACTCTGTTACTCCAGGCAAGGTGACAGCAACCTCAAACTTCTAGGTTCAAGTGAACCTCCTGCTTCGGCCTCCCGAGTAGCTGGGACCACAGGCACCCACCACAACTCCCAGAGATGGTGTATTGCTCTTGCTCAAGCTGGTCTCAAATTCCTTATCAGAAGATCCTCCCACCTTGGCCTCCCCGAGTGTTAGAATTACAAGCATGAGCCACTGTGTCTGGCCCTAATTGTTTTTTTTTTTTTTCTCCTCTCTTATCATGTTCACCACAAAACAATTCCTTTTTATATAACCTTGTTCATGATCTATTTCTCCTCCCTTAGAAATACTGTAAGCTCTACAGGTCCAGAATCTGTGATACTTTTTCCATTTCTGTGTTCCCAATGTAGAAGATAGTATCTGCCAGAGAACAGCACTTAATAAGCAATTGTGGAATACAAATCCATCTTTAACATTACCTGCCTCAAAACCCTGCTGGCTTTTCATGTGACTGTGACGTTTGTCCTTCCAAAGAGCCATGTTGAGGTGAGAAGAGCTGATGAAAGGACTATGAGTTGCCCCATTGCTGTTTAAGTCTCCATTGCACAGGAGATGCTCTCTGGGTCCACACAGCAGCATTTATTCAGTTTCTGCCTTGAGAAAATAGTTTAAGCGTAGCAAACAATATCACAGAGATAATATATATGAATAAAGACTTATGAATAAAATAAATGTCTAAAGTTTAATCATTCTCTAAAGCCCTGACATTTAAGAAAATCACACCTTCTGGCTCAGCGCCTGTGGCTCAAGTGGCTAAGGCGCCAGCCATATACACCTGAGCTGGCGTGTTCGAATCCAGCCTGGGCCCGCCAAACCATAATTATGGCTGCAACCAAAAAAAAAGAAATGGCTGGACATTGTGGCGGGCACCTGTAGTCACAGTTACTTGGGAGGCAGAAGCAAGAGACTCGCTTGAGCTCAGGAATTGGAGATTGCTGTGAGCTGTGATGCCACAGCACTCTATTCAGGGTGACAGCCTGAGGCTCTGTCTCAAAAAAAATAGAAAAGAAATCACACCTTCCAGGGAGTCAGGACCAGTTGATTATCCATAGCAGTAATACAGACAGCTGCCATTATTACTCTTTAATCCATGCATAATGAAATATTTTATCCTATAATACATTATAAACATAAGATAGATTTAAATTAAAACTACTGATAATAAGGAACAATATTAATTGTGTCACCATCACCCAGTTGAAAAGAAAAACAAATTACTCTTATCTCCTAACTCTATCTAGAGATAAGCAAAATCCTGAATATTCTTTCTGCCCTTACATAGGTTCATTTATGTGTATAGTTACGCATATAAAATTCAGCACTATCTTGTTCTTACCTCAATAACATATTTGTGCACTTTATCTCTTGTGTTGCTGCGATGTATTTACTTATGCTGTAATTTAATTGAAGGACTATCTCTCATATAACCATTCTCATTAAGTTGTTTTCAATGTTCTTACTATTTTTATTCTTTTTTTTAATAATTGTATTGAATCATAATTATGTACATTGGTGCAATCATAGGGCACAATGTGCTTCATATACAATCAGAAATATTTTTATCATACTGTTACAGATAGCCTTCATGGCATTTTCTTGATCACTATATAAAGATATTGATACTCTACCTTTAGTAAGTTTCACCAGTACCCTATTAAGATGCACCGTAGGTGTGATCCCACCAATTGCCCTCCCTCCACCCATCCTCCCCTCTCCCCTCCCCTCCCTTTCCCTTTTCCCTGTATTCTCGTGCTATAATTGGGTTTCAAGAATGGAAAAAAGTATCCAATGTACTCAGCCCTAATATGAAGCTAATTTATAGCTTTCATATGAAGGATAAAAATATAATTTTTGAAAAAATTTTGGTGTTTTCTTATGAAGTTTAATCTTCATTTACATAATGCAGAAATCCAACATTTAGGTATTCACACATAAGAAATGAAAATTTTCTTATCTCAAAACCTATATGCAAATATTTTCAGCAGTTCTATTCCTAACTACTCCAAACTTTATACAAACCTGTCAGCTGGTGAATGAATAAACATTTGGGGTATACATAGACAACAAAATATCTCTCAGTGAGGAAAAGGAGCGTACTATTGATTCATGCAGCAAAATAGTTGAATTTTGAATATATCTAATAAAATAAAAGGAGTTAGAGGCCAAAGAATGCATAGTGTATGTTTTTAGACCCTTCTGAAAAATCAAGTCTATAGGGAGAAGGAACAAATCACTTGTTTACAAGGACTACAGATTTAGGAGCAGGAATTAACCACAGATGAGCCAGTGCCTACAATTGGCATTGTGGAACTGTTTATATCATGCCTATGGTGGTGGATAAATGACTACATGTGTGTACCAATACTTAGAAAACTGTGCATCACATAGCGAAAATTTTATATACATTGCAACAGGTTAAAGCAACAGTTTCACAAATGAATAACATAACGGAATGGAGGGAGTGGATAACTAAAGAACTATCTTGATTTTGGAGAACAATATTTTGAATATATATTTTAAGGTTAAAGATAAAAGAAACTGTACTATGTAAACATGTACTGTGTAGATTTGTAGTATGGCTATTTTATTTGTTTCTCCTAAGTATTAACAATTTTGAAATCTTACTGCATCTGTAGGTTAGGATTAAACCAATAGGAAAATATATTACCAAAGACAAAAACTAGCTTTTTACTATAAGAGAAAGAACTTACAATAAGAAAGACAGAAGTCTTAAACCAGAAGTATTAGCATGTATACTATAGATATACAGATATAAGTATATACATCATTATTGCATTAATATTCACATATATATGTTTATATGTTTTCTGGTTCTGTTCTCTGAATAAACTTAGAAGCAATGACAATTGCTTGTTGCAATGTGGGCACCTACTTCTTAGATATTAATTTCTAAACACTATCTTCCAATAGCAATCAGGTTTTTTTAAAAAAGAAGTGGTAATTTAAGAGTTTGGTCATCTATCCAGAAGAAAAAAATATCATTTTTCCAAGGATATTTGCACTAGAATGTTATTGGAGCTCAAATAACAATCACCAAGATGTGGAATCAACCCAAACACTTATCAAGACATGAATGAATTAATAGAAACTGTGGTATATGCATATCATGGAATACTATTGAGCCATAAAAAACATGATGACTATACATCTTTTGTATTATCCTGGTTGGAGTTGAAGAACATTCTTCTTAGTAAAGTATCACAAGAATGGAAACACAAGTATCCAATGTATTCAACTCTAACATGAAACCGAAATAAATAACTACTTGCCAACACTAGAGAAAAACACATTTAAAATCAAATGCAAGGAAGGGAGGATGAGGGAAAAGGAAGAAGAAAGGAGGGCGGGGGACAGGTAAACTTTCACCTACCAGGCACAATGTATGGTCTGAGGCGCACCCGTGGGGGGCGGGGGCAGGGCTCTATGACTTTTACCAAACAAAGGCAAACAACTGTCATGCAATTGCAAAACTTTTAGACTTTTTTTTTTTTTAATTAAACCATAGCTGTGTGCATTAATGGAATCATGGGGTACAATGTGCTGGTTTTATATACGATTTGAAATATTTTCATCGAACTGGTTAACATATCTTTCATGGCATTTTCTTAGTTATTGTGTTCAGACATTTATGTTCTACATTTAGTAAGTTTCACCTGTACCTTCTAAGATGCACCGTAGGTGTGGACCCACCAATTACTCTCCCTCCACCCATCTTTCCCCATCCCCTCCCCTCCCTTGCCCCTTTCCCCATATTCTTGTGCTATAATTGGGTTATATCTTTCATATGAAACCTATAACTTAGTTTCATAGTAGGACTGAGAACATTGGATACTTTCTCTTTCATTCTTGAGATACTTTGCTAAGGAGAATATTTTCCATCTTCATCCATGTAAACATGAACTAGGTAAAGTCTCCATCTTTCTTTAAGGGTGCATAATATTCCATGGTGTATATATACCAAAATTTATTAATCTATTCATGGGTCTATGGGCACTTGGCCTTTTTCCATGACTTAGCAATTATGAATTGGACTGCAATAAACATTCTGATACAGGTATCTTTGCTGTAATGTGATTTTTGTTCTTCTGGATATATACCTAGTAGAGGAATTATAGGATCAAATGGCAGGTCTATTTTTAGGTTTCTAAGTGTTCTCTAGATATCTTTTCAAAAGGACTGTATTAGTTTACATTTCCACAAGCAATGTAGTAGTGTTCCCTTTTCTCCACTTCCATGCCAACCTCTCTGGTTTGGGGATTTTGTGATGTGGGCTAATCTTATTGGAGTTAGATGATATCTCAAAGTAGTTTTGATTTGCATTTCTCTGATGATTAAGGATGATGAGCAGGCATCCTCAAACTTTTTAAACAGAGGCCCAATTCACTGTCTCTCAGACCGTTGGCGGGCCGGACTATAGTTAAAAAAAAAAAAAAAACTATAACAAATTCCTATGTACACTGCACATATCTTATTTTGAAGTAAAAAACAAAACAGGAACAAATACAATTCACAATAATACATGTGGCCCGCAGGCCATACTTTGAGGACCTCTGATGATAAGCATTTTTCATGTGTCCATAGGCCATGTGCCTGTCTTCTTCAGAGAAGTTTCTCTTCAAGTCCCTTGCCCATTCTTGTTACAGCCCATATAGCCTATGGCTAGGAGGAGGGAGAGTTCTAATAAATACCTGTATAGCTCAATAATGGAACACCTGGGTGGAAAGGGCATGGAGAGGGATGTAGCTCTCCTAACAAGCACGAGAGCGCACGAGATGAGAGCAGTGATGAATTGGCAGTCTCTACCCCTGTGGTGTTGAGCAGCATGAGATCAGCCTTATATTAGGCTGAAGGAGAAGGCAGTCAAGGAGCATGAGCATTCTATCATGGACCTGCTTACTCTGACTCTGTCTCCTCTCCTGCCTGCAGAATGCCAGCACGGAGTCTCTCTGCTGAAGATTACCAAGCTCTGCTAACGACTAAGATCTACCTTTCTAAGAAGACTGCTTTACTCTCTCTAAGACTCTCTCTCTCCAGCTAAAGTAGATAGTCCTCAGGCACCTAAGAGAAACTGAACCTGAGCAAGGTAACTTAGCGGTCCGATGTCCAAAACCTAGTTAAACCGGCCCAAGACCTGGCCAGACCTGGTCCCTGACACAACCTGAGATGGGATCACTTGTTCTTTTCTTGCTAATACGTTTGAGTTCTCTGTGGATTCTAGTTATTAAACCTTTGTTGGAGGCATAACCTGCAAATATCTTCTCCCATTCTGAGGGCTGTCTGCTTGCTTTACTTACTGTGTTCTTGGCTGTGCAGAAGCTTTTTAGTTTGATCAGGTCCCAGTAGTGTATTTTGGATGCTGCTTCAATTGCCCGGGAGTCCTCCTTTATACCAGAATTTATTGCAGCCCAATGCATAATTGCTAAGTCGTGGAAGAAGCACAAGTGCCCATCAACCCATGAATGGATTAACAAATTGTGGTACATGTACACCATGGAAGTATGAAGCCTTAAAGAAAGATGGAGACTTTACCTCCTTCATGTTTACATGGATAGAGCTGGAACATATTCTTCTTAGCAAAGTATCTCAAGAATGGAAGAAAAAATATCCAATGTACTCAGCCCTACTATGAAGCTAATTTATAGCTTTCATATGAAGGCTATAACCCAACTATA
>CAUYON010098345.1:0-10076 GCA_963573935.1 Arctocebus calabarensis | reverse complement strand
CCTAAATGCCCACCAATCCAGGAATGGATTAACAAGCTATGGTATATGTACACTATGGAATACTATTCAGCCATTAAAAAAAATGGAGACTTTACAGCCTTTGTCCTAACCTGGATGCAAGTGGAACACATTATTCTTAGTAAAGCATCTCAAGAATGGAGAAGCATGAATCCCATGTACTCAAGTTTGATATGAGGATAATTAATGACAATTATTGACACGGTGGGGGTGAAGGAAGGGGAAAGCAGAGAGAGGAAGAATGAGGGAGGGGTGGGGAACGGAAGAGCAGAGAGAGGGAAGGAGGGAGGGGGGTGTGGTCTTGGGGTCTTGGTGTGTGCCACACCTTTTGGGGGCAAAACACGATTGTAAGAGGGACTTTTCCCAACAAATGCAACCAGTGTAACATGGTTTCTTGTACCCTCAATGAATCCCCAACAATTAAAAAAAAGAAAGCACCAGTACATACAGTAGGATAAATAGAAACCAGTACATAAGATGGAAGTTATAAATCCTAATTATACTTGTGATCACTGAATGTTTAAATGAATTAAAAGATCCGGTTAAAAGACAATGATTTTCAGACCATGAAAAAAAATAAAATTCAGCCATATGTTATTTAAGAAGACATATGAGAAACATATTGGCATCAAACGGCCAAAATTAATAAATGAATAATGATATATGAGGCAAATACTAACAAATGAAAGCCAGTATATCCATGCTAACCAAAACATCAATATGTATGTAAGTATTTGAATGCACAATTAAAAATTTTGATCAAATGGACTCAGCAATTATAAAATTATTTTCAACTACACACAAAAATTGACTATGTATTAAGCCATAAAGCAAGTCATAATTTCATAGAACAAATATCATGCAGATCATATCATTTCATCATAATTCATTAAAAGCCCGAATAAATGGATATGACTGGAAAGGCTTAATATCATACATATGTCAATTCTTCCTAAATCTAACTTTCGAGTTGATGTAATTCTAATCAAACTTCAAAAGGGATCTGTGTTTGTGTGTGTGTGTGTATGTGTCTGAGCATGTGTATATAACTTGAGGATTTGATTTTATGATTCATATAGAAGAACAAAGGACCGCTATAGCCAAAGACAAAGAACAAGAGGTTGAGAAGGTCTCACATTGACAGATATAAAGATCATAATAAAGCAAGGACTAATAAGATAGTGTAGCATTTATTTAGGGATAGACAAATAGTCCTATGAAATAGTAAAAATCTCGGAGAATGGACTATCAAATACATAGAAATGACTTATGATAGGTCTAGTATTGGAGTTCAATGGGTAAAGTATTAAATGTCCGACAAATTATGCTTGGATAATTGATTATATATACAGAAAAACATAATCTATATTATACACAAAATCAATTTCAGAGTAATTAAAGGCAAATATGAAAAGCAAAACTTAAAAACTTTTATATGACAACTAAAAGGATTATCTTCATGATTTGTGTATATGAAAGGATTTCTTAAATAAGACACCAACAACACAACTAACAAAATTGATAGATTCCACTATATAAAAATTAAGATACCTTAATAAAGTGAAATACAAAGTCACAAATTGGAAGAAGATACAACAGTAAGACATGGATAAACAATATAATAAAAGAGAAAACCAATCAAACAATCATTTTATAGAAGAGGAACGCAAAATGTCAATACATATGTGAAAAATGCCAGAGCAACCTAGTTAGTAATTGAGACAGGCAAACTAAATCTGATACCACTTTAAACCTATTAAACTCATTATAAAAGTGAAAGAGCTGATACGGAACATTGGCAAGGATGTGAAGCGAATAGAGCTATTTATTTATTTATTTATTTTTGTAGAGACAGAGTCTCACTTTATCACACTCAGTAGGGTGCCGTGGCATCTCACAGCTCACAGCAACCTCCAACTCCTGGGCTTAGTGATTTTCTTGCTTCAGGTTCCCAAGTAGCTGGGACTACAGGTTTCTGCCTCAACGCCCCGCTAGTTTTCTGTTTTGCAGTTCAGCTGAGGCTGGGTTAGAACCTGCCACCTTCAGTATATGGGGCTGGTGTCCTACTCAATGAGCCACAGGCACCACCCAAATTACCAGTGTTTCTTTTTCTTTCTTTTTTTTGGGGGGGGGGACAGTCTTACTTGGTCACCCTTTGCAGAGTGCCATGGCATCATAGCTCACAACAACCTCAAACTCTTGGGCTCATCGTTTCTCTTATCTCAGCCTCCCAAATAGCTAGGACTACAGGCACCCACCACAATGCCCAGCTGTTTTTTAGAGACAGGGTCTCGCTCTTGCGCAGGTTGGTCTGGAACCTATGAGCTCAGGCAATCCACTGGCTTCTTGAGTGCTGTGATTATAGGTGTGAGCCACTGTGCCCTGCTGAATAGAGCTTTTATATACTGTTGAGAGAATAAAATTTTAAGAAAACAATTTGGCATTGTTTTGTAAATATAAAAATATACATATTCTAGAACCAGGAAATTCCACCTCTATAAATACAGAAATAGCTTATACCCATTCACAGAAAGGCAGGCATGTCAATGTTTGGAATACTCAAAAAATAAGAAAAAAATAAATAGGAAACAACTATATGTATGCAATTGGAGAAGAGATGGAAAAAATACAGCATAGCATATTATGGCATGGAACAGTATATAGCTTTAAAAAGTATAAACCACAGCTATAGCCAACAACATGGAAAAAATCTCATTTTGATAAATTCGAGTAAAAATCAAAAGCAAAACAAAAATGGCTTGGTGCCTGTGGCTCAAAGGGCTAAGGCATAAACCACATACACCTGAGTTGGCAGTTTTGAATCCAGCCTGCCAAACAACAATGACGGCTGCAATCAAAACATAGCCTGGTGTTGTGGCAGGCACCTGTTGTCCTAGCTCCTTGGGAGGCAGAGGCAAGAGAATTGCTTAAGCCCAAGAGTTGGAGGTTGCTTTGAGTGGTGATTGCACAGCATTCTATCCAGGGTGAGAGCTTGAGGCTCTGTCTCAAAAAAAAAAGCAAAAAAACAAATACAAATCTGAGAGGATTACCTAAAGCATGATTCTACTTATTTTAAGTTAAAAAAATACAAAATTAAACAATTTGTCAATTATGAATACAAACATTTGCTCAAAAAATGCATTGAAATGGTAAAGAAAAATCAGGGTAGTAGTTGCTCAGAGAGAAGAATGGAATTGGAGGCCCTATGGAGAGACATCATAGAGAACTTTACTATTCAGTCAATGTTACTTTTGTAAGCCAAGCAGTAAGTAGGGATTATGTTATATGTATTTGTGTGCAAGCATGTGCATACATGTATGTGTGTGTGCACATGTCTGTGTTTTTATAATTAATGTTATTATTTAGAGTAGTGTTAGATTCACAGCAAAATTAAGTCAGAAGTACAGAAGGTTCCTATATATTGTCTATCCTCACAACTTCTCCTTCTGTTGACATTCCCCACTACAGTGGTACATTTGTTACATTAATGAGCCCACACTGACATGTCTTTATCACCCAAAGTCTAGAGTTTGCATTGGAATTGAGTCTTGATGTTGTACATTTGGATTTGGATAAGTGTATAATGAATATAATGACATGGATCCACTATTGTTGAATCATACAGAATGGATCACTGCTCCAAAAATCCTCTGTGCCCCACTTATTCATCACCCTCCAATTCCTGATAATTACTAATCTTTTCACTGTCTTCCTAATTTTGCCTTTTCCTAAATAGCACTTAGTTAGTGTCATACAGCATATAGCCTTTTCAAATTGACGCCTTTCACTTTGGAATATACATTTAAGTTTCCTCTGTCTTTTTATGACTTGGTATCTCATGTCTGTTTAGCATGGAATAGTATTCCATTGTCTGGATGTTCCACAGTTTATTTTTCATTCACCTACTAAAGGAGATGGTGGTTGCTTCCAAGGTTTGTCAATTATGAATAAAGCCACTATAAATATCCACATGGAGTTTTTTGTATGGACATAAATTTTGTTCACTTGGGTAAATAGCAGCATATGGGGCCGGTGTCCTACTCCTTTGAGTCACAGGAGCCGCCCTCATTGTTGAGTTTTAAGAGTTCTTTGTATATTTTAGCTAACAGTCCTATATCAAATATGTCTTGTGCAAATATTTTTTGCAATCTGTGATTATCTTCTCATCATTTTGACATTGTCTTTCACAGAGCAGGCAGATGTTTTATAATTTTTCAGTTTCTGATTAGAAAAATTTTAAATTAACCTTCCTCTTAGGACTATATTTTAGAAGTTTAATTGACCTTCATGAACATCATTTTTCAATTTGTTGTGGACTATATAGCAAGGTGATAACAACAACAAAAAACTCCAGTAGGAAAACTTCAGGGTAAGAGGAGGCTTTTCCAAAGCTCTGCTTCCAATTTCAAATAATTTGGTGCCGAGAGTCCAGAGTGTGGGGTTCAAGATTCAGCTCTGACATTAACACACTAGCGTCACTTTAACCACACAGACTAGAGTTAAAGAAGAACAAAGGGAAGGAAAAAAAGACAAAAGAAAGTAGAAGAAAAAAAGAAGAGATCACACATGAGGAGAAACCAACAAGAAAACTCTGACAACATGAAGAATTATAACAGATAAACTTTCTCAAGGGATCACAATGGAACTATTACAGAAAATTCCAACTATAAAGAAGTTGTGGAAATGACAGAGATAGAGTCCAGATGATGGATGACAAATATGATAAATGGACTTGAAGGGAAAATGGAAAATCAACAAAACAAAGTCCAAAAAGTGTTCCAAGAAATTAAGGAAATTAAAGAAAAAGTTACCAAGATCTGGACAAAATCAGCAAGGACATAATGGAGCTTAAAAATTGAAGAGGGTATTTAGGGAGGTTTAAAATATAGTAGAAAATTTCAACGATAGATTAAACCATGGAGAAGGTAGAATGCCAGAGCTTGAAGACAAGGCTCTTGAGCTAACCCAGTCACTTAAAGCAGCAGAAAAGATGACAGTAAAAGCAGACTAATTACTTAGAGAGTTATGAGTCTACATGAAATATACAGACATACAAATTATAGGTATCCTTGAAAGGAGAAGAAGAGAGTTCCCAAAACATGGAAGCTCTCATTCACAATATTATAGCTGAAAATATCCACAGCATTGCAAATGATTCAGGCATACACCTAGTAGATGGATATTGAACTCAATTCAAATGGACACGTTGGCAATAACCAAGCAAAAGTTAAGAAGAGGAAATTCTGCAAGCATCCAGGCATAAGCAGCATTTGACCTACAAGGGTAAATCTATCAAGTTAACAACTGATTTTGCAGCAGAAACTTTACTAGCTAGAAGGGAATAGATGCCTAACTTCAATCCTCCTAACAGCTCGGCACCTGTGGCTCAACAGGCTAAGGCCTCATCCAACTTACACCTGAGCTGGTGGGTTCAAATCCAGTCCGGGCCTGCCAAACAACAATGGTGGCTGCAACCAAAAAATGACTTGGCGTTGTGGCGGGCTCCTGTAGTCCCAGTTACTTGGGAGGCAGAGGCAGGAGACTCGCTTCAGCCCAGGAATTGGAGGTTGCTGTGAGCTGTTATGCCATGGCGCTCTATCCAGGGTGACAGCTTGAAGCTCTGTCTCAAAAAAAAAAAAAAAAAAACTCTTAATAGAAAAATTGTCAGCCTAGCATTCTGTATCCTGCAAAACTAAGTTTCTTGTTTGATGGAGAAATCAAATCTTTTACTGACAAGTGAACATTGAGTAAATTTCCTGCTACAAAGCCTGCTCTGCAGGAAGTACTCAGATCTGTTCTATACACAGACCAACACAATGGATAACCAGCAGAGTAATGATACCTGAAACTAAAGGACAAAACTCACTACCACAATGACCCATGTGATAAAACAAGGCAACAGAGCCTCCCATTACAAAATGAACAGAAATCCACTATACTTATCGATTCCCTCAATAAATGTGAATACACTGAATTTGTCATTGAATAGACATAGCTGTCTGACTGGACTAAAAAGAAAAAAATACCAGCTAAGTATATGTTGTCTTCAGGAAATGCATCGAACTCCTCAAGCTCAGGATGAAGTGCTCAAAAACTATTTCATGCAAATGGACACAGAAAGAAAGAAGGAGTTGCTATTCTTGTTATGGTATAGTTGACTTTAAACAACAAAAGTAATGAAAGAGAAAGATGAACACTATATACTGGTCAAGGGAACATTCACCAAGAGGACAACAATTTTAAAAATGTATGCACCCAGCTTAAACGTTCCGAGATTTGTAAAGCAAACTTTACTTGGTATGAACAATATGATAAACACCACCACCATAATTTGGGGGTATTTTAACATTGTACTGATAGGACTGGACTAATCCTCCAGGCAGTAACTAAACAAATAAATGTTGGACTTAAACCTGATTCTAGAAAGAATGTGCTTAACAGACATGTGTAGAACATTTCACTCCCAGTAATAATGAATATATGTTCTCTTCATCACCCGATAAATCATTTTCCAAGAAAGATCATATCCTAGGTCATGAAGGAAAGCCTTGACACATTTTAAAGAATAGAAATAATATCTTCTATCTTTATTGAGCACAGTGAAATAAAATTAGAACTAAATTCCAACAGAAACATTCATCCTCTCACAAAGACATGGAAACTAAACAATCTATTCTTGATTTACACCTGAGTCAAGGAGAAGATAAAGATAGAAATTAATGGATTCCTAGGCTTGCCGCCTGTAGTTCAGCGGCTAGAGCGCTGACCATATACACCAGGGCTCATGGGTTCAAACCTGACCTGGGCCTGCCAAACAACAATGATAACTACAACACAAAAAATAGCCAGGCATTGTGGTGGGCACCTGTAGTCCCAGCTACTGGGGAATCTGAGGTCAGAGAATTTGTTAAGCCCAAGAGTTTGAGGTTGCTGAGAGCTGTGATGCCACAGCGCTCTACTGAGGGTGACATAGCGAGACTCTGTCTCAAAAAAAAAAGAAAGAAAGAAAGAAAGAAATTAATAGATTCCTTGGACAAAATGACAGTCCACAAACTGCAAAAGCAGCCACTAGAGGGAAGTTTGTTGGCTTAACTGTCCACATCCAGAAACCTGAAAGAGCACAAATCAAAAAGAAAGAAAGAAAGAACCAAAATCAGATCAGAATTAAAGGAAATTGAGAACAAAAGAATCATTCAGAAAATTAGCTACACAAAAAGTTGGTTCTTTGAAATGATAAACAAAATTGACAATCCTTTGGCTAGATTAACCAGAAACAAAAAATAAGCTCTCTAATAAGCTCAATCAGAAACAAAAAGGGGAAATAGCACAGATACCATGAAAATGCAAAATATCATCAATTAATATTCCAAAAATCTTTCTACCCAGAAATTTGAAAGCGTGGAGAAAATGGCCAAATCCTTGGAATCACTCTACCTCCCAAGACGCAATCAGAAAGAAATAGAACACTTGAATAGACCAATATCCAGCTCCAAAATTTAAACAACAATGAAACATCTTCCAACAAAAATACAGTTCTGGACCAGATGGCTTCTCACCAGAATTTTATCAATAATTCAAAGAAGAGCTGATATCTATATTGCAGAATCCATTCCACAATGTTGAGAAGGGTGGCATCCTCCCCAAATTCTTCTATGAAGCAAATATCACCCTGATACCAAAGCCAGAAAAAGGACAAAAAAAAAAAAACCCAAGAAAAGTATAAACCAATATCTTTAATGAATATAGATACAAAAATCCTCAGTAATATCTTAGCAAACAGAATTTATCTGTGCATAAAAAAAGAATCATCACAAACAAGTGGGCTTCATACCAGGGCTGCAAGGCTGGTTCCACAAAATCTATAAATGTAATTCACCACAAAAACAGAAGTAAAAAGAAAAACCTTATGATCCTCTCAACAGATGCAGAGAATGCATTTGACAAAATCCAGTGCTCTTTTTTGATAAGAACCTAAGAAAATTAGTATACATGGTATATTCCTAAAATTGATAAAAGCCATCTAAAACAAACCCATAGCCAACATCATATTGAATGGAGAAAAACCAAAAGTGTTTCTGCCTAAAACAGAACCCAGATAAGGTTGTCCACTATCACTACTACTATTCAACCTTGAGTTGGAAGTCCAAGCCAAAGCAATCAGGCAAGAGAATATTCAGGATATCAAAATGGGGATAAAAGAAGTCAAACTATCTCTTTGTGAATGACATGATCTTATCCTTAGAAAATCCCAAAGATTCAACTAAGAGACTCTTGGAACTGGTAAAGACATGCAGCAATGTCTCAGGATATAAAATTAATATACACAAATCAGTAGCCTTCATATACACTCACAGCCATCAAGGTGAGAATCAAATAAAAGACACAATATCCTTCACTATAGCATCAAAGAAAATGAAATACCTTGGAATGTATTTAACAAAGGATGTGAAAGGTCTTTCTAGAGGGAACTATTAAATTCTGAGGAAAGAAATTGTGCAAGATGTCAAATGATATAAGAGTATATCATGCTCATGGATCAGAAGAAACAGCATTGTTATAATGTCTGTACTACTGAAAGTGATCTACAGGTGTGTTGAAATTCCAATTAAATTATCAGTATAATACTTTTTAGATCTAGAAAAAATAGTTCTTTGATTCATACAGAATCGAAAGAAAAACCTAAATAGCCAATTCATTTATACAAAATAAGAACAAATCTGAAGGCATCACTTTGCCAGACTTCAGACTATTCTACACGTCTATAGCAATCAAAACAGCATGGAACTGGCATAAAAATAGCCACACAGACACTTGGAACAGAACAGGGAATCTAGAGATAAAAATCAGCCTCATACTGCTACCTGATGTTTGACAAACTAAATGAAAGCATACACCGGTGAAAATATTCCCTACTCGGCTCGGCGCCTGTGGCTCAACGGGCTAAGGCACCAGCCACGTACACCTGAGCTGGTGGGTTCGAATCCAGCCCAGGCCTGCCAAACAACAATGATGGCTGCAGCTGCAACCAAAAAATGGCCGGGCGTTGTGGCGGGTGCCTGTAATCCCAGCTACTTGGGAGGCAGAGACAAGAGACTCACTTGAGGCCAGGAATTGGAGGTTGCAGTGAGCTGTGATGCCACAGCACTCTATCCAGGGTGACAGCTTGAGGCTCTGTCTCAAAAAAAAAAAGAAAGAAAGAAAATATTCCCTATTCAAGAAATGGTGCTGGGAGAACTGGTTAGCTACATCTAAAAGAATAAAACTGGACCCACACCTCTTACCCCTTACAAAAGTTAACTCACAAAAGACAAAAGGTTTAAATCTAAGAAAACTATAAAAATACCCTAGAAGAAAGTGGGAAAAACTCTTAATCTTACTGCCCTAGGAAAGAATTTATGAACAAGACCCCACTGGCAATTATAACAAGAACAAAAATAAATAAATGAGACCTGATCAAGTCAAAGACTTTCTGCATAGCGAAGGACACAATCAGCAAAGCAAACAGACAGTGTATAGAATGGGAGAAAATATTTGCATGCTTCCCATCCAAGAAAGGGCTGATAACCAGAATCTGCAAGGAAGTCAAGCAAATCAACAAGAAAAAAGTCAAATAACCCCATAAAACGTGGGCAAGAGACATGAACAGGAAATTTTCTGGTGAAGGCAGATCAATGGCCAATCAACACATGAAATAATGCTCATCATCTCTAATCATCACAGAAATACAAATCAAAACCACATTGAGATGTCATCTAACTGCTGTAAGAATAGCTTATATCATAGAGTCCTAAAACAACAGATACTTGTATGGATAGGAAGAGAAAGAAACACTCACTGTTGGTGGGACTGCAGTCTGGATGTAGGCTTTACAGAATGCAGTATGGAGATTCCTCCAAATATAAATGTTGACCATTTGATTCTGCAATATCATGACTAGACATTTGCCCAGAGGAAAAAAATGCATTCTACCATAATAAAGATACTTGCACACAAATGTTTATACACAATATTCATAATTGCAAAGATGTGAAAACAACCCAAGTGCTGATCAAAACAAG
>CAUYON010098341.1:0-14132 GCA_963573935.1 Arctocebus calabarensis | reverse complement strand
GAATTAGTTTCCTTTTCTGCCTGGCATTCCATTATCACAGGATACACACCCATTTTCATAAAAATACACTGGGTCATTCTCTGTGCCCTATGAGATAGGGCTGTAATCAAGTTGCTCTCTGGCCTGACATTATTTTAATTTAATTCAAGCAACCTACATGGAATGTCCTTGATCTGCTTGACACTGTGTTAACATTACAAAGTTGAGGGCGGTGGCCTGAGGGAGGTGAATGGTTTTCCCCAGAGGGTCAAGGGTTGCCTTGCTCAGCTGGGCCAGAGCTGCTCCTGTCTCCTCCTTGGCCATAGAGTTCACATTCAAGGGTTTCAGCACCATGCAGATGTTGCTGCTCAGCGCTATGCTCATCTACTTTGTCATCTGGCACATTATAATAGCATTTGATGAGCTGAAGCTTAATTACAAGAATCCCACAGACCAGTCTAATACCCCGAATCCCCTTGCATTTCCAGAGTAGCTCATCCTTGCTTACTTCTGTGTCATGTTTCTTTGTGCAGCAGAATGGCTTACACTGAGTCTCAACATGCCCCTTTTGGCATATCATATTTGGGGTGTATGAATAGATCAGTGATGAGTGGACCAGGATTCTATGACCCCGTGACTGTAATAACCTCAGTCGCAGAGATAGAAAGATGGACCCCAATTTGATGCAATAATTGATAAAATTTATTAAACCTGCAGGGGGCTGATACCACAAAGGCATGCAGCCCCGAATGCCAGGCGGGCAATTCTTTTATACTGTTTTTTTGCAAGGTCAGCAAAGCAAGCTAGCGTAACGCAGAAGCTAATCATAGCAGTTAAAGCAGGGTTGCAGGGTGGGGGGGGGTACATGTTTGTTCATAAATCATAAGATACATCGCAAGTTCATTACTTCATGGTTCACACATAATTCAGGGGTACAAGGGACGGGCATAGGAGTTGGGTAAGTTTCCAAGGAACTAGGGACGCGTACCTCCCTGCTTATCTCCCGGAATTTAGCTCCTCCACCCTTGTAGGGGTTCGGGCCGAGACACAAAAACACTTCCCCTTTGAAGGGTAAAGGGTTTGTTATATTCTTTAAATCTATGGGTTTGGGGTGTTAATAGCAGGGATAGGGGCTTGGTGCAGGGGCAGGGGGCTTGGTTGTTACAGGGTGACCTTGAGCCATGGCCACGAGGCCCTGGAATGTGCTGGCCTACACAGGATGTTATGTGTGGGTAACATGCACCCAGATTTCGAAGACTTAGAAAAAAAATGTAAAATATCTCATTAGTAGTTTATACAGACACACACAAATACATTGCCTGAGCTAAAGTGCAGTGGCATCATCATAGCTCATATAAACCTCAAACTCCCGAGCTCAAGTGATCCTCCTGCCTCAGCCTCCTGAGACTAGGACTACAGGTACCACAACACCACACTGAATTTTCCGTTTTCTTGTAGAAACAGGGCCTTGCTATGTTACTCAGGATGGTCTCAAACCCCTGGGCTCAAGTGATACTCTCACAAAGTGCTAAGACTATAGGTGTGAACCAATGAGCCCAGCCTCATTTTTATATTGATCATGTGTTAAAATGATAATATTTGGCTATATCGGGTTAAAGAAGGTATAGCAATTAAATTAATCTCACTTGTTTCTTTTCTTTTCTTTCTTTCTTTCTTTCTTTTTTTTTTTTGAGTCTCACTATGTTGCCCTTGGTAGAGTGCTGTGCTGTCACAGCTCACAGCAATCCCAAACTCGAACTCATGGGCTTAAGCGATTCTCTTGCCTCAGCCTCCCAAGTGCTGGGACTACAGGCACACTTGTTTCTTTTCACCTGTTCAAATGTGATGACCAGAAAATCTAAAATGGCATGTGGGGCTCAAATTATCTCTCTGTTGGAATATTAATCCCAAAGGGTAATAAAAGTGTTTCGGAGCTTAGAGGAGCCACATTAGAGCTCTTCCTTCTATGAGGAGGGAGCCTTGAGATGGTTCTTTTTTTTTTTTTTTTTAATTGAGGTGAAATTTACAGAACATACGTGCAGAGTTAACTACATGAAAGTGAACACTTGGCATCAGTGCATTCCCCATCACCTCTTGTGTGTTGTGCAACCACCAGCTCACTCCAGTTGCAAATTCTGTCATCTCATTTAAAAGGGTTTTTCAGGGCCTTTGTGACAGGCTTCTTTCACTCAGCATAATGTTTTCTTGTTGTTGTTGTTTATTTATTTATTTATTTTTGAGACAGAGTCTCAAGCTGTCACCCTGGATAGAGTGCTGTAGCATCCACAGCTCACAGCAACCTCCAATTCCTGGGCTCAAGTGAGTCTCCTGCCTCCACCTCCCAAGTAGCTGGTACTACAGGTGCCCACCACAATGCCCGGCCATTTTTTGGTTGCAATCGTAGTTGTTTGGCAGACCCAGGCTGGATTTGAACCCGCCAGCTCAGGTGTACGTGGCTGACGCCTTAGCCCGCTGAGCCACAGGCGTCAAGCCTGTTATTTTTTGAGACAATCTTACTCAGTCACCCTGGAGCTGCGTGCCATAGCATCATACACAGCTCACAGCAACCTCATACTCTTGGGCTCCAGCAATCCCCTTACTTCAGCCTCCCGAGTAGCTGGGACTATAGGTGGCCACCACAACGTCCAACTCGTTTTTCTATTTTTTAGTAGAGCTGGGCTCTCACTATTGATCAGGCTGGTCTTAAACCCCTGAGCTCAGGCGATCTATCTGCTTCAGCTTCCCAGAGTGCTAGGAGTACCGGTGTGAGCCACCGTGCCCGGCCTGCAACATGTTTTTGAGGGTCTTTCGTGTTGTCGCATGTGTCAATGCTTCTTTCCTTGTTACAGGTGAGAACCGTTCCCTTGTATGGATGTACCAGTGTTCGCTGTTCATCTGTGGAGGGACATTTGTGTGGTTTCTGCCTTTTGGCTATTGTGAGTAATGCTGCTGGAGAACATGTGCCACAATTTCTGTATGAGTGGATGTTTTCACTTCCTAGGAGTGGAACTGCTGGGTCAAAGGGGAATGGTTGGCTCCTTATGTCTTTTCATACTATTTCATAGTATCAAAAGTTTTAGATACACATCCTCAGAGTCAGCTGGCTGCTAAGGGTGTTTTAGGACAGACTCTTGACTTCACTGAAGGCGGGTATGAGGAGCACTTGTTAGGGACCCCAAGTCAGTATTTTTAGGACTTTGTTCTTAGAAGGATCAGATTCTCTGGCAAGGGTCCCTTGATGCCCTGCCTGGAGAGGGAAGGCCTGGCTGTCCGCTGGGAGCAGGGCAAGGCCCAGCACCCAGAAGCAGCTGGTACATAGCTCCACTTTTTTGCCATTCCCATCCCTGGGGGACGCCAGCTTTTTGCTAAGTTGAGGAGGGCACCACCTGGCTGTTCTGGGTAGAAGTCTGGGGACCGAACTCCTCGTCTGCGCCTACCTGGGACTGCTGGCTGAGGCTGAGCCTTTGGTGGTTCTTCAAGGTCAACCATGCTGGTGATGATACATGGTGCTCAGCTGTCATCCGTGCATGTTTGAGATGTGGCTTTTCTGTGTCCCTTGAGTCCACTGTGAGTCCATATTGACTTTCCATCTTAAAAAATTGTGAGGTTGTTGTCTCCTGTCTTGTTGACTCCATCCTTGTGGGTTTATACCAGGAAGGAAAGGAGGGAAGGAGAAAAGAAACAGGGAAAATCCTTTTCTGTAGGTTTAACTGGGTTTTAGCAGAGAGAAAGTCAATGACTCTTTAATCTGCAAAGTCGTTAGGACAAGACCAGCCTGACAGTCCTAGGAAACCCACATTCTTTAGAAATATTCTAGGGCCCAGCACACAGCCCACTTGATCTGGGAAGGTTCCCAGGACCCGCAGATGGAAGGGGGGGAGCAGGGAGGTGTGGGGTGCCCTCAGGCTAGGTCTCAGGCTGCACCTCCAGGTGCTGGTTTATCTTCCCAGAGACTGCAAGTCCCTCCAGGCAGGAGTCATTTCCTTTTCTTTTTTTTGTTTTTTTGAGACAGAGTCTCACTGTGTCACCATGCATTGAGTCTCACAGCAACCTGAACCTTTTGGGCTCAAGTGATTCTCTTGCCTCAGCCTCCCAAGTAGCTGGGACTACAGGCGCCCTCCACAACGCCCGTTTTTTTTTTTTGTTGTTGTTGTTGCAGTTGTCATTGTTGGGTAGCTGGCCTGGGCCGGGCTCGAACCTGCCAGTCTCGGTTTATGCAGCCTGAGCTGTAACCACTGTGCTATGGGAGAGCGCAGAGCCACAGGAGTCATTTCTGACCCCTCCATGTCTCTTCTGAGTCATTTCTGACTACCTCCTCTCTCTTCAACATCTCAACCACATCCCCAGCCCCCACACAGTGGGCTTTAGTGCTGGGTAAAGAAAAAAAGGAAGGGCAGCCTGGGCCAAGGAAGGAGCCCAGGGGTGAGGGGACATCCCTTGCTAGCATCTCCGGATTTCTCTGACCTGTTCTTGGTTGCTTTTCAGATCTTATTCCCCAGGGTGCTCAGAAGTTGAGGAAGGCTGGGACTGGGACCCCAACTGCAGGCCACACCAGTACAGGGAACTAGCTTAGCCCTGTAGGTCCCATGTCAAGGTCAACTTCCTGACTGGGCCTAGGAGGCGCAGTCCCAGGCCACCGTGCTTTCAGAGGTTGACAGAAATGCTTTACTTTCTTTTAAATCGGAACAAGAAAAAATGAACTTTTATTCAAAGAGAAATTTTCATATAAAAGCAATTCTAAGTCTTTTTTGTAGAGGAGGCTGGTGAGAGTCACGATGATCAATGCCCATGCCCAGAACCACTGTGGATGGGGCTCTGCCTCTCCCCTCCTACAAGGGGCCCCCGCTTAACTCAGTGCCACAAATACTGCCCCTTGTCGGGCACTGGCCCAAAGGGCGACCAGATGTGGGTCCTCTCTGCAGACCAAGAGCCAGTAACCTGGTGCTCAGGGAGGGGCCCTGCAGGGGAGGCTTCCTGGAGAGGGAGGTGAGACTAAGTCGGGGCCTGAGGATGGCCGTTCTAGGTGGGGAGAGCCACGGAGAAGACGGACATGCAGCGAGGGCTCGGCCCAGGCCCAGGCTGCAGGTGGCGCCAGGAGGAGAGACCAACCACACAGTCAGAAAATGCTTCTTTCTGCACCTGATAATGCCTGGGGCCTTCAGACCCCTTCCCTGGTCATGGAGGCTGCACTGTGCACTCCACTTCCAGGCTGTGCTCTGGGCTGGCCCTCAGCCTGAGGGGCGACCCTTGGACAGACCTGGACAAGATGGGCAAGGGCAACGTCTCCACCCCTCCACTGCCCAGACCCATGCTCCCTCTCTCCCAGGCCTCAGGAGGACGGCCTGATCCCGCCCCACAGGCCCCACAGCCTGCTCCTGTGTTCATGCCTTTCTGGCTGCCTCATCCTCCTTCACCCCGCTGATCCCTACTTTCCCTTCAAGGCATTTGTTTCCTCCAGACAACAGTCCAGGAACCCCCAAGTCTTAGGGCACCCCCAGACTGTGAGCTCCTCCAGTACAGGGCTGGGGCTGATTCTTGCTGGTCCATAGTCGAGGAGCAGGTCCCAGTTCTGTCCCAGCCCCTAATCCCTGTGGACAAGTCAGACCAGGAGACAAATCCCAGGATGATTTTAGCTGAAGGACTGTTACTGCCCAACCAGGTTCATTGCCCACTGCCCAACAGGAGGCAAACACAGAAAGACAGCGGGGATGATAGCAGAGAAAGGGTTTAATTCCGCAGACCACTAAGTGGGGAGATAGGAGGAGTTTCTCAAATCCACCTCCTTGAGAATTGAGGAGACAGGATTTCTTTCTTTTTTTTTTTTGAGACAGAGCCTCAAACTGTCACCCTGGATAGAGTGCTGTGGCATCACATCTCACAGCAACCTCCAATTCCTGGGCTCAAGCGAGTCTCCTGCCTCTGCCTCCCAAGTAGCTGGGACTACAGGCGCCTGCCACAAGGCCTGGCCATTTTTTGGTTGCAGCCATCATTGTTGTTTGGTGGGCCCCGGCTGGATTCGAACCCACCAGCTCAGGCGCCTTAGCCTGTTGAGCCACAGGCGCCAAACCTGGATTTTTTTTTCTTGAGAGACAGAGTCTCACTTTAGTGCCCTCGGTAGAGTGCTGTAGCTTCACACAGTTCACAGCAAACTCCAACTCCTGGGCCTAGGCAATTCTCTTGCCTCAGCATCCCGAGTAGCTGGGACCACAACGCCCAGCTATTTTTTGTTGCAATTTTGCCGGGGTCAGATTTGAACCCGCCACCCTCATTATATGGGGCTGGCGCTCTACTCACTGAGCCACAGGTGCCACCCATGAGATAGGATTTTTAAAGAGTTTGGGTCTGGTTGATGGTTCACGCCTGTAAGCCTAGCACTCTGGGAGGCCAAGGTGGGTAGATAGCTTGAGCTCAGGAGTTTGAGACTAGCCTGAGACAGATCAAGACCCTGTCTCTTAAAAACCCAGCCCAGCACTGTGGCAGGTGCTTGTAGTTCCAGCTTCTTGAGAGGCTGAAGCAAGAGAATCACTTTGAACCTAAGAATTTGAGTTTGCTGTGAGCTATGTTACTATGGCACTCTACCAAGGGTGACAAAGTGAGACTGTGTCTCAAAAATAACTACATAAATAAAGACAGTTTGGTGGGCAAAAGCCTAAGCAACAGGGTCTGCTAATTGGCTGGGTTCAGGGCAGAATCACAGGGCTATTGAAATTGTCTGCTTTGCTGGGGTGCGGGTCACAAGACAGGTTAAGTCAGTTCCTTGGTATGGTCAGCTGGTGTAAGGGGACAGCCCCTTCATGGGGGTTCAGGGCCTAGAAGATATCTCAGAGACTAGCCTTAGATTTCTTTTTCTTTTTTTTCTTTTTTTTGAGACAGAGCCTCAAGCTGTCACTCTGGATAGAGTGCCATGGCATCACAGCTCACAGCAACCTCCAATTCCTGGGCTCAAGTGAGTCTCCTGCCTCTGCCTCCTAAGTAGCTGGGACTACAGGTGCCCGCCACAACGCCTGGCCATTTTTTGGTTGCAGCCGTCATTGCTGTTTGGCAGGCCTGGGCTGGATTTGAACCTACCAGCTCAGGTGTACGTGGCTGGTGCCTTAGCCCGTTGAGCCACAGGCGCCGAGCCTAGCCTTAGATTTCATAGGGTGATGTTGTCTATGACGAAAGTTAAGAATCTTTATCATTATCCACCATGTGACTCCAGAGTGGCAATTATTGACAGTAATTATTATCATTATTTTGGCCTACAAAGTTTTGGGGCCCTTACCCCAGTTGTCACCTTGTACCCTTTTATTGATTTGTGTATAGGGCAGTTTCTGGCCCCTTGGTGTGGCAGTTTTCTTCCTACAGTGGGGAAGTTAGGTTGTCCCAGAAAGTTAAATTTGCACTGAGATTGCTGTCAAATCCCACCTCACTGCAAGATGGAAGAGCACTTGGGAGGCTGAGGCAGGTGAATTGCCTCAGCTCACAAGTTCAAGACCAGCCTGGTGGCTCAGCACCTGTAGCTCAAGTGGCTAAGGAGCCAGCCACATACACCAGAGCTGGCGGGTTTGGATCCAGCCCAGGCCTGCCAAACAACACTGACAACTACAACCAAAAAATAGCCGGGTGTTGTGGCAGGCGCCTGTAGTCCCAGCTACTTGGGAGGTTGAGGCAAGAGAATCGCTTAAGCCCAGAAGCTGGAGGTTGCTGTGAGCTGTGAAAAAAAAAGACCAGCCTGAGCCAGAGCAAGATCCCCATCTCTAAAAAGCCCGGCATTTTGGTAGGCGTCTGTAGGTCTGTAGGAGGCTGAGGCAAGAGAATAACTTGAACCTAAGAGTTTGAGGTTGCTGTGAGCTAAGACACACTGGTGACCGAGTAAAACTGTCTCAACAACAACAAAAAAAAAAAAAAAAGAAAGAAAGAAAGAAAAGAAAATCAGGAGGAAACTTCGGAATACTTAAACAGAAGAGTCCAGAATTTAAAATCCATGCTCCTATGTGATCTTAGGCAACCTGCTTACCCTCATCTCTAAAATGGGGTCATTGATACCTACTCCATGGGAGTTACCAGGGATGTTACCTGTTAAATGGGATATTACAAGCCAGCTACATGCCTGGAACAGTTAAAACCCATTAAATAGTAGTTTTGGGGTTTTCTTGTTTGTCTTTTAAAAATTTCAAGTTTCGGGCGGCACCTGTGGCTCATCGAGTAGGGCACTAGCCCCATATACCGAAGGTGGAAGGTTCAAACCCAGCCTCCGCCGAACTGCAAAACAGAAAAATAGCCAGGCATTGTGGCGGGCACCGGTAGTCCCAGCTACTCGGGAGGCTGAGGCAAGAGAATCGCCTAAGCCCAGGAGTTGGAGGCTGCTGTGAGCTGTGTGACGCCACAGCACTCTACCGAAAGTGATAAAGTGAGACTCTGTCTCTACAAAAAAAAAAAAAAAAAATTCAAGTTTCATTTGGACACTTGAGAGACAGTGATCAGAGATTTATGGGGCTGTCCAAGGTCACCTGGGGCACCCAGTGTAAGAAGGCTTACATGGTTTGCCCTCAGGCAAGAACCTGCAGCAGCCCATGTTTTTCTTTTTTTTTTTTTTTGAGACAGAGCCTCAAGCTGTCGCCCTGGATAGAGTGCTGTGACATCACAGCCCACAGCAACCTCCAATTCCTGGGCTCAAGCGAGTCTCCTGCCTCTGCCTCCCAAGTAGCTGGGACTACAGGCGCCCACCACAACGCCTGGCCATTTTTGGGTTGCAGCCGTCATTGTTGTTTGGCGGGCCGGGGCTAGATTCAAACCCGGCAGCTCAGGTGTACATGGCTGGCACCTTAGCCTGTTTTTCTTTTTTTTTGAGACAGAGCCTCAAGCTGTCATCCTAGATAGAGTGCTGTAGCATCACAGCTCACAGCAACCTCCAATTCCTGGGTTCAAGCGAGTCTCTTACCTCCGCCTCCCAAGTAGCTGGGACTATAGGCGTCCGCCACAACGCCCGGCCATTTTTTGGTTGCAGCCATCATTGTTGTTTGGCCGGTCTGGGCTGGATTCGAACCTGCCAGCTCAGGTGTACGTGGCTGGCGCTTTAGCCCATTGAGCCACAGGCGCTGAGCCCTGTTTTTTCTTTTTTAAGAGTGCTGTGGCATCATAGCTCACAGCAACCTCAAACTCTTGGGCTCAAGAGATCCTCTTGCCTCACCCTCCCAAGTTAGAGAGGGGGTCTGGCTCCAGCTCAAAGCTGTGAGCTCAGACAGTTCGCCTGCCTTGGCCTCCCAGAGAGCTGGGATTACAGGCATGAGCCACCTCCCTTGGCCAGCCCATGGGTTTTGTTAGGTTCTGCATCTGCGGACCTCCCTCTGGAGGTTGATTTGAGAATCTGGGGCTGGACCCAGGAATCTGTATTTTTAGCAGGCAGTTCTTCGGCACTGAAGAACTGCTGTGCAGCTAGGCTGGAGCCTGAAGCCCGCTCCTCCCCACCGCACGTGATGGCAGGTGGCATTTAGCTGCTGACACCTGCAATAATGTGGGGCTTCTTACCTCCCACAGGCAGCCCCATCCTAGGTCCAACAATTCAGTCTTAGAAAGTTCTTTGTAATGTGGAGCTAAACTTATCTCCTGATCACTCTGCCCAAGTTCCTTAACCTGTCCATTCCATGCTCTTTCCTCATCTGTAAAATGGGTGTTAGTGATAGGACCCAGGAAGCTTCAGACACAAATTCCTGCCCTGTGAGCTGGGAAAAGGCCCCTGGGACTCAGGCTTTGCCAGCCCCCAGCAGGGGACCTGGCAGGATTCAGAGTGAGTTCCATTAGGACCACCTGGGCCCCTCAGCCTGGGGCCTGCTGGGGCTCTCTGTGATATGGAGGAGGAAGGGGGGTGTCTATAAACCTATAAGATTGACATGGTGCTCTTCTGGAAGCATCAACTTACTTGATAAAGAGTAATTTTAAAATGTGACTTGAAAAAAATTAAGGCTATTTTGTACTAAAATGAGTGTAGGGATATTATGGCCTTGACTATAGAACTCACCTACTCAAAATAATGACATTTACTTTTCTATGAGGCCCAAAACTTTGGGGGTTCCTGGGGTGGGAATAGTAGCTTCCTATAGGGTAATAACATTGCTTGTAATGAAGTTCAGAAGCTCTGCTCTGGGAAATTCATCTGTTTGTCCACTCATGCTCACCTAACCCTCCTTAACCACTTCCCAGGGCTGGTCTGGGCCACTGAAATTCCTGAAGGAGCATCTAGGGAGTGGTGAGGGGACACACCAGTGACTCCCATGAAGTGCCAGGAGGGAGAAGGCTGGAGCCATAGGAGGTTCTTGAGCTCAGCACCATTGTGCTGCTTAATCGTGGTGCATGTGGAAACCAGCCATGGGGCTCTGAGGCCTACTGTCTCTGGCAGGGGCCCTCTGTGACTCAGGAGGACCAGGGCAAGAAAAAACTGGCCCTCACAGCCTGGGGTCCTCTGACCCTGCTGAGCAGGAATGGAGTCTGTGACTGGTGTCAATATTTCAGAAAGCCAGCAGCCAGACAGTGGGTCTGTTCCCAGGAGGCTGCCCAGGCCCTGGAAATGTCAAGTGCCTGTCTCTGCTCTGGGCTGACATCACCTCTGTGTGGGCACAAAGCATGTGCTCATGCCGAGCCTGTCGAGATTGGCAGAGAGCTGCATCTTTGTGTGATTTCAAAACAGGGGGCCCAGAAAGAAGAATCATGAAAGATGCCCTTGTTGGAGGAAATGCTCGGGAGCCCGGCCCAGGGCCTCCTCTGCACCTCTGCTGAGAACAGACAAGAACCACACCCACTGCCCGACATCTGGGTTCTAGAAGTTGCAGGAAATGCCGACTGAGCACTTGCTCACACTGGGGCCTGGGCTGGCCTTGGCCCCTTCACCATACCCATACCCTCAGTGTGTGCAGTGGGGGTGGAGATCTCAGCTCATGCTATTGTGACCTATGTTGGCCCAGTTTCCACATTGGCAGGACAGGGTAGCTTCTACTTCTCACAGTTATGGCAACTGAGATGTGTCAGGCACTCTAAGAAGTGGGTCGTACCCTTATCTCATACATGAGAGAACCAAGGCACAGCCTAAGTAACTCGCCCAAGGTCAATGGCTATTTCCTCATTCGTTCACTCATTCAACAGCTGTGTGAGGGACCCCCTTTGCACCGGCCCTCTCCTGGGGCCAGGACCCAGTGGAATAGGGAGACGGAGCCCCTCGCTTGTGGAGCAGGTCTCTTAGTGGGCGAGGGGCAACACAGATAAAGGAACAGGAAAGGTCAGCCTGGGAGTTTCTGTGGAGAAAACTGAAGAGGTAGGTGGGCAGCGGGTGGCATGGGGGCCAGGCAGGCCTCTCTCTGGAGGCAGCGCTTGTGCTGAGACCTGATGGACAAGAAGGAATCAGCTGTGCCAAGAGCATAATCAGGTTCTCTGCCCATCAAAGTCCGAGCAGTCTGGGGTCACTCCATACAGGTCCTGCTGCTACCACCAGGACTGGTGGGGACCACCTGATAAGGGTATTTTCGGGCAGCCTGCTTTGTGGCCTGTAGCTGCCTCACTAGAGAATTAGATGACCAGACCAGGACAGACCTGGGATAAGTGGGCTAATGAGGACCAGGTGGAGTGGGCTCTTGGCTCTGTCTAAAGAAGCCTCAGAGGAATTGAGTGTTTTCCCCATTGAGGCTGCAGAAGCAGGATAAGGCTGGGGCATAGCCCTGTAACAAACAGCATTGTGGAAATGGATGGCATGCAGTGACCCATCCCTAGCCACACTGGCTCTCGATTCTTGTTTTGACCCTTGGCCTTTCCTTAAGACCTCAAACCACTCCCCCTTGCTCCACTAACGGGAACTCAGGGCCGGAAACAGTGTTTTTCTTGTCTCCATTTCCCCAGGAAATAGGCTCAAGGGCAGCTAAATGGTCAAGGCCAGGGATAGGGCCTGGTTCCAGACTGTAATCCAGTAATCCCAGCACTCTGGGAGGCCAACATGGGAGAATACCTTGAGCTCAGGAGTTCAAAACCAGCCTGAGGAAGAATGAGACCCTGTCTTGACTGAAAATAGAAATAGCAGTGGGTGTGGTGGTTGGCACCTGTAGTCCCAGCTACTTGGGAGGTTGAGGCAGGAGGATCCTTGAACTTAGGAGGATGAGGCTGACGCATGGCACACTAGCCTGGGCCACAAAGTGAGATTCTTTTTTCTTTTTGAGACAGAGTCTCAAGCTGTCACCTTGGATAGAGTGCTATGGCATCACAGCTCACAGCAACCTCCAATTCCTGGGCTCAAGCGAGTCTCTTGCCTCCGCCTCCCAAGTCGCTGGGACCGCAGGCGCCCACCACAACGCCCGGCCATTTTTTGGTGCAGCCGTCATTGTTGTTTGACAGGCCCGGAGGCTGGATTCGAACCCGGCAGCTCAGGTGTACGTGGCTGGCACCTTAGCCCGTTGAGCCACAGGCGCCGAGCCACAAAGTGAGATTCTTAATGCCTCCCAAAAAGAAAGCCTCGGGTGGCCAGTGGCCATGTGACCAGGACTGTGCCTGAGCCCATCTACACCTCAGCTACTTACCATGTCTCTCAGGTGGCTGGGCTGACACTGCACCTCAAGTGTTCCAGGGCTATGGTGATCCTCAAGACCCCCAAGGAGACGGCTGTAGAAGCCAAGAGGGGACAGATCCTGTAAGGACATTCTGCAGGCAGAGCCCTCTGCCTAGAGCCCTGTCCAGCAGGGAGCGGAGGGGCATCCGGGGCCCCCAGGCCGTGCCAGACAGAGCTTGGCTTTGTTCCTCTGCAGATGCAGCTTCTGTTCTGCCGCAGATGCTCTTTTTCGAAGGATGAGTTCTTAAGTCCCAGAAGCAGGAAGAGGCACTCTGTGCCTAGTATTTATAGAAAATCCTTCACAAAACCAAACCAAACAAAGCCAACTAGCTAGCAAGAGGGCAAGACCGCTGCCCTGGGGACCTGAGCACTGGGTGGCCACAGAACCACTCATGCTGAGACCCTGGGCGCTTGCTCAGGTGGGGTGGGGCAGCACGACAGCCCTGCCACCACCCACAACTGGTGGACCTGGCTTGTGGCAGGCAAAGCTGTGTCACCTCATTCAGATGGGCATGACCTAGGCGGGTGGGGAGCAGGGGTCAGGCATGCTTTCAAACCCTGTGCGGTGAGGGCAACAGCATAGAACGCAGCGCAGTGGCCTGGAGTCAGCCCTGACACCTAGCAGCCTGCTAACTGTAGCTCTGCAACCTCTAGGGTGGGTGAGCAGGGAGGCACCCATCTCCTTGTCTGTGAGTAACAGAAGACAGAAGCAACACCACCATCAACACTTCGTGTAATACCACCATTTATTCCTTCTCTATTGTATTAAGAAAGTGATTCTGTTTCCACAGACCAAACAGCATCATAGAGATATTCTTGGAAGAGAATTCCCTTACTTCCCAACCTCTGTGACTAACTTTAAATCCACTCACCTGCAGAACAGATACGGTCTCAGAGCAGAGGGGGCGTCAAGGCATGCTGTGGCATTCCTGCCTCCCCCTGGCACTGCACTGGGCTGCAGGGAAGTGGATTCCTGGGCCACAGAGCCAGCAGGGGCTTTGGATTAGGCCTTTGACTTTTCAGAGACTGCACACACTGGAGGCTGCACAGCAGCACTGGCCAGTCCCTGGTGAGCTCCATCTAGGGCCTCATGGGGAAGGGAGGCCAGGAGGGGCGGCAGAACCCAGTGAGGCCCTGGATACTGCCGAAGGTGCAAGCCTCTGGGCTGCTCCCTCCTCTGAACACAGGAGAGGCAATCCCAACCCACGGCCTGATGGCACCCCGGTCTCTGAAGGCAGAGAACATGTGTGAAATATTCTAACTCAGGCCTTCGCCCAGCCTGACCCTTCCCCGTGTGTGTGCAGAAATAGTGCACATCCCTAAAGCCTTTGGCATCCCAGAGCACTGGGTCTCAGCGAATTTCTTCTCTCTTGGAGCCACTTTCCATTCTTCTCTCAAGGGAGGCTCCACTGCCTGGCTTGGAGCCCTGCTTGCTACCCAGCAGCTGGCAGAGGCTCGTCAGCTGTGGGAAAGACTGCCCACCTCAGTTGCTCCCCTGCTCTTGGTCCTCCCTAGCACCAGCATGGGAAGCTCCAGGCAGGAGCCAGCTTACCCTGACTCAGGGCCTAACAAGAGCAGCCACTGCTGC
>CAUYON010098339.1:0-46011 GCA_963573935.1 Arctocebus calabarensis | reverse complement strand
CTCAAGCGAGTCTCCTGCCTCTGCCTCCCAAGTAGCTAGGACTACAGGCGCCCGCCACAACACCCGGCCAGTTTTTGGTTGCAGCCGTCATTGTTGTTTGGCGGACCCGGGCTGGATTCGAACCCGTCAGCCCAGTTGTATGTGGCTGGCGCCTTAGTCTGTTGAGCCACAGGCGCCAAGCCCCAAGGCATTTTTTTGTTGGGAGATTTTTGTATTGTTTCTTTGATCTCAATGCTTGAATTCTGTCTGTTTAGGAGATCTATTTCTTCCTGGCTAAGTCTAGGAAAAGGGTGTTATTCCAAATATTGATCCATTTCCTTCATATTGTCAAATTTCTGAGCATAGAGTTTCTTGTAGTATTAAGAGATAATCTCTTGTATCTCTGTGGCATCAGTTGTTATTTCCCCTTTATCATTTCTGATTGAGGTTACTGGAGATTTTACTTTTCTATTTCTAGTTAGTCTGGCCAAAGGTTTATCTATTTTATTTATTTTTTCAAAAAACTGACTCCTTCATTAATTGTCAGAATGATTCTTTTATTTTCAATTTCATTAATCTCTGATTTAATTTTGGATATTTCTTTTCTTCTGTTGGGTTTAGGCTTAGATTGTTCTTCTTTTTCCAATTCCATAAGATGGCTTGTGAGTTTGTTGATGTGCTCTCTTTCTGTTTTACAGATGTAGGCATCAAAAGTGATAAATTTTACTCTGGGGACTGCTTTTGCAGTAACCCACAGGTTTTGGTAGCTTGTGTCTTCATTGTTGTTATGCTCAAGGCAGTTAATGATTTCCTCTTTTATTTCTTACTGCACTCAACCATCATTCAGCATAAGGTTGTTTAATTTCCATGCCTTTGTGTGGGGTTGAATGTTTTTGTTGGAGTTGAATGTAGTCTGAGAAAATACAAAGTAAAATTGCAATTCTTTTGATTCAGTTGAGGTTTGTTTTATGTCTTAGGGTATGATCAGTTTTGGAGAATGTTCCATGGGCCAATGAGAAGCCTGTATATTCTTTAGCTTTGAGATGGAGTGCTGTATATACATCTATCAAGAATAGACGTTCTGTGGTCTGACTTAAGTTCCTTGTATCTTTGTTTAATTTCTGTTTAGAGATCTCTCCAGCTCTGAAAGAAATGTATTAATGTCCCCTGTTATTATGGTGTTATAGAATATCATACTACTCAAACTAATAAAGGTCTGTTTCAAGAATCTGGGAGCGTTTAAGTTGGGTGCATAAATATTTAGAATTGAAATGTCTTCTTGTTATATTTTTCCCTTGACCAATATGAAGTGTCCATCTTTGTCTTTTTTGACTTTAGTTGCTTTAAATCCACTTGTATCTGAAAATAAAATTGCAACTCCTCTTTTTTTCTGAATTCCATTTGCCTGAAAAATTGTCTTCCCACCCTCAGCTCCACTCAGGCCCAGCAGCTCAGTCTCAGACTGGACAATGCTTAAAGTCACCTGCACTCTCACCCAAGTTCTCCCAAAGTAATTCAATCAAGTGCCCAAGTCCCAAAAACAAAACAAACCGTATGGAAGGACTTCCCTGTCTGTACTCTTGCTGTTGTTGTAGCTACAGCTGCGGCAGCCTCAGACCACTTGCCACTTTTCCACTGCTTTTGTCCTCCTCCTGGGGTCCAGAAGTCGCTCGCTGTCTCCTTGCATCCCCAAAGGGATGTTTCTGGGCAGATCCCACAAGCCAGAGATGCCTGGAGTCTTCTCTCCCCAATTTCACCATGCCGGATTGCAAAGAAGCTATTACTTGGCTGCCATCTTACTCCCTTTTTTTTTTTTTTTTAGAGACAGAATCTCACTCAGTTGCCCTGTGCAGAGTGCTTTGGTATCATAGTTCACAGCAGCCTCAAACTCCCGGAGTCCTATAGTAGGTGGGACAATCGCCTGGCTAGTTTTTCTACTTTTCTAGAAATGGGAGTTCTCCCTCTTGCTCAGACTGGTCTCAAACACCTGAGCTCAAGCAGTCCACCCACCTTGGCCTACCAGAGTGCTACCATTACAGGCATGAGCCACTTCACACAGCCTTTTGAGTCCTATTATAAGAAATCCTTGCCTAACCCAAGTCCATAAAGATTTCTCTTATATTTTCTACTAGAAGTTTTAGTTTTAGCTCTTATGTTTAGGTTTATGATTCATTTTAGTTTAATTTTCTATGTGGTGTGAAGAGAAAGCTGAGATTCTTTTTTAACATAGATTTTTATTTGTTCCGGTACCATTTTTTTTGTTGTCCGTTTATTTGTTTTAAGACAGAGTCTCACTTTGTTGCCCTGGGTAGAGTGCTGTTGTGTCATAAGTCATACAACCTCACATTCTCTTGCCTCCGCCTCCCAAGTAGCTAGGACTACAGGCACCTGCCACAACACCTGGCTATTTTTAAAGAAAAAGTCTTGCTCTGGCTCAGGCTGGTCTGGAACCTGTGAGCTCCAGCAGTCCACCCACCTCCGCCTCCCAGAGTGCTAGGATTACAGACATGAGCCACTGTGCCTGGCCTTGTTCCAGTATCTTTTGTTTAAGAATATCCTTTACCTTTTGGATTACCTTTTACCAATGCTGTACTGTCCAACTTTTATAATAAGTCTTGAAATCATGTAGTATATCCCTATAATTTTTTCTCTTTAAAAATTTTTTTTGCCTATTCTGGGTTCATTACCTTTTTATACAAATCTTCAAATCAACTTATCAGTTTCTTTTGTTTAAAAAAAAGAATGTGAGAATTTTTGTTAGGATTACATTAAATCTGTAAATCGATTGGGGGATAATTAACATATTAACACTATTGAATCTTCAATTCCTAAAAATGGCATCTGTCTCCATTTATGTAGGTATTACCATTATTTAACATTTTGTAGTTTTAAATTCATGTAAATAGTATTAAACTTAAGTTTCCTACTTTTCTTTGCTACCTTATAGAATTGCGGGGGGGGGGGGTTGTTTGTTTCTTATTTCTTTTGTATATTGAGCTTGTGTCCTGCAACCTTGCTAAACTCTCTTCCTTATCCCAGTAGCTTTTTGTAGTTTTCTGAAGATTTTCTACATATTTATTTGGTATGTTCCAAATAAAGGCAGTTTTATCTCTTTCTTTTTAATCCAGATGATTTTTTTTCCTTGAGTTATCTCACTGGCTAGAACCTACAATATAATGTTGAGTCAAAGTGATAATAACAAAAATGTTTCCTTCATCTGCAAAGTCGGGGGAGAATATTCAGTCTCACAACATTCTGTTGAAGAAATTCCCTTCTATTTATAATTTCCTGAGAGTATTATCATGAACTGATGTTAAATTTTATCAAATGCTTTTTCTACATTTACTGATATGGACAACTAGTTTTCTTTTTTGGTTAAACCAAACTTACATTATACACTTAGTTATTATGTATATATTACTGAATTTGGTTTGCTGAAAAAAAAATTTTTTTTTGAGACAGAGCCTCCAGCTATCACCCTGGATAGAGTGCTGTGGCATCACATCTCACAGCAACCTCCAATTCCTGGGCTCAAGCGAGTCCCTTCCTCCGCCTCCCAAGTAGCTGGGACTACAGGCGCCTGCCACAATACCTGGCCATTTTTTGGTTGCAGCCATCATTGTTGTTTGGCGGGCCCGGGCTGGATTCTAACCTGCCAGCTCAGGTATACATGACTGGCACCTTAACCCGTTGAACCACAGGCGCCGAGCCTGGTTTGCTGAAATTTTGATGATGATTTTTGCTTCTGTGTTTATAATCGATAGTAATGTGTTCTTCTATAGTTCCTTCTTATATATATAGTTCTCGTAGCTTTGCCTTGTTTTGGTCTCAGTTGTGTGCCTTAATAAATTAGGTAAGATATATTTTTATCCTTTACTGTTTTCTCAAAGTTTGTGTAGAGTTGTTATTAGTTTTTCCTTAAATGTTTGATAAAATTTCCCAGTGAAACCATCAGGCCTAAAATTTTCTTTGTTTGAAAGGCTTTTAACCACAAATCATATTTTTTAAATACATTCACAGCTATTCCAGTTATCTTGAGTGGCATTTGGTAGCTTGTATCGTTAAAGGAATTTGTTCATTTCGTCTAAAGTTCTTTTGACTTTATTGACATAAAATTGTTGACAATATCCCCTTTTTATCCAGTTCTGTTAGTATAAGATCTCCAGTGATATCCTCTCCTCATCTTGGAATTGACAGTTTATATCTTCTTTCTTTTTCTTGATTATTCTGGCTACAGGTTTATTGATTTTATTGTAAAGAACCATTTTTTAGTTTTTAATTATCTTCTGTTATTTTTATTTTTTATTTCACATTATATTTTTATTCTCTAAATGTTCATCTTTTTTTCCTTCTATTTACTTTGCTTTTACTTTCCTAGTTTTTCATTATTTTTTCCAGATAGAAGCTTAGATTATTGATTTTAGGCCTTTCTTCTTTTGTAATATATATCTTTCAAGCTTTAATTTAAGCATTCCAGTAGCTATACTTCACAGATTTTGATACATTTTGTTTTTATTTTTATTGTGTTCAAAAATACTTTCTAATTGACCTGACAATTTCTTTGACCATTGGATTGTTACCTAGAAGCACATAGTTTAATTTCCAAATATTTGGAGATGTTTCTGATATTTTCCTTTGATTAATGTCAGTTTCATTCCATTGTTTCATTGAATATACTTAATGATTTTTGTACCTTAAATTTATTGAGATTTTTCTTTATGGTCAAAAATATGGTGAGTGCTCTTTGGGGACTTGAAATAAATGTGTATTTCATTATTGGGAAGAGTGTTCTGTAAGTGTCAGGTGTAATTGATTGATAATCAGATTTTCTATAATCTTACTGGTTGTTTATTTGTTGTTTACAAGTTCTGCCAATTACCAAGAAAGAAGTGCTGAAGTATCTAATATAATAATAGCTTTGTATTATGTCCCCTTTCAGTTCTGTCAGTTTTTGTTTTTAGTATTTTAAGCACATAAATATTTAGGATTATTATTAATCTTTTTGTCATGATGAAATGACCCTCCTTATTTATTTATTTAATTATTTATTTATTTTGTAGAGACAGAATCTTATTTTATTGCCCTCAGTAGAGTGCTGTGGCGTCACACAGCTCACAGCAACCTCCAACTCCTGGGTTTAGATGATTCTCTTGCCTCAGCCTCCTGAGTAGCTGGGATTACAGGTGCCCGCCACAACGCCCGGCTATTTTTCTGTTTTTGCAGTTTGGCCGAGGCCAGGTTGGAACCCGCCACCTTTAGTATATGGGGCCAGACCCCTATACAATGAGCCACAGGTGCAGCCCCCATGACCGTCTTTATTTCTCGTAGTTTTATTCCCTGTGAAATCTATTTTTTCTAATATTATTAACTTGTCCAGCTTTATTTTGGTTAGTATTAGCCTCTTTTTCCAACCTTTCACTTTTTTTTTTTTTTGAGACAGAGTCTCACTTTATCGCTCTCCCTCTGTAGAATGCTATGACGTCACAGCTCACAGCAACCTCCAACTCCTGGGCTTAGGCAATTCTCCTGCCTCAGCCTCCCAAGTAGCTGGGACTACAGGTGCCCACCACAACGCCTAGCTGTTTTTTTTGTTGCAGTTTGACCGGGAATGGGTTCTAACCTGCCACCCTTGGTATGTGGGGCTGGTGCGCTACCCAATGAGCCATAGGTGCCACCCCCTAATCTTTCACTTTTAAAGAAGTTTCTTTATATTTAAAGTTTGGTTTCTTATAGATAGCATATATTTTCTATTACTGCTATAACAAGTGACTTCAAACTTGATTCTGTAAAACAACACAAATGTATTGCAGTTTTTTGTTTTGTTTTTTAGAGGCAGGGTCTCACTCTGTTACCCTGGCTGGAGTACAGTGGCAGGACCATAGCTCCCTGAAGCCTCAAATTCCTGGGCTCAAGCAGTCATCCTTCTCAGCCTCCAGAGTAGCTGGGACTATAGGTGCGGGCCACCATGTCCAGCTAATTTTTTTAATTTTTTGTAGAGACAGGGTCTTGCTATGTTGTCCAAGCTGGTCTGAAACTCCTAGGCTAAAGCAGTCCTCCTTCCCTATGCTCCCATAATGCTAGGAATATAGGAGTGAGCCACCACACCCAGCCTATCTTGGTTTAGGTCAAAAGTCTGACATGGGTCTTGGCCAAAATCAAGGTATTAGCAAGAATATATTCCTTTCTAAGAGCTTTAGAAACTAATTCATTTCCTTGCCTTTTCAGCTTCTAGAGACCACCTACATTCCTTGGTTCTTGTTCTCCTTCCTCCATCCTCAGAACCAGCAATGTTGCATCTTTTTGTTGGTTCTTCCATAGGTACATCTCCCTCTGACCCTAGTTTCTTCTGCTTCTGTGTTCCACTTTTAAGGACCTTTGGGTTTATAATGAGCCTGCCTAGATAATCCAAGATATTCTCCCTATTTTAAGGTCAACTAATTAGCAACTTTAATTCCTCTTCACTGTGTGACCAAGCATATTCACAGGTTCTGGGAATTAGGACATGGACATATTTTCCAAACATACAGCATGTAGCTGGGTCATACTTTTCTATCACATCTAAATATCTCTGCTTTCTAATTACTGTTTCAGCCTTTAATGTAACTACCAGCATTTGGGGTTTAAATCTATAATATTGCTATTTGTAGCCATGCCTCTTTATTTTTTAATGGTGCTCTAGGGATTTACAGTCTAAATCTTCAAATAATATTATCACAGTTTACTTTCAAATAATCACATTCTTACCTTTCTTCCTCAATTTCTACTCCTTCTGAAACTCTAATTACCAATGTTTGGATGCTCTGGGTTTTAGCCTTTCATCTTTTCCTCTGTGTGCTTCATTTTGTATATGGTTGTTTTGTTTCCTATAGCTCTATCTTCAAGTTCACGTCTTCTATAATACCTAATCTGCTATTAATCCTGTTTTTTGTTTTTATTTCCTTATTTGTTTGTTTTGAGACAGAGTCTCAAGTTTTCTTTCTGGATAGAGTGTCATGGCGTCATCAGAGCTCATAGCCACCTCCAACTCTTGGGCTCATGCAATCCTCTTCTTGCCTCAGGTTTTATATTTTTAAGAGAGGATCTCACTCTTGCTCAAGCTAGTCTTGAACTCCTGAGGTCAGGCAATCCACCTGCCGCCTCTGAAAGTGCTAGAATTACAGGCATGAACCACCATGCCCGGCAATCGTGTATTTTTTTCTTTTTTGTAGAGACAGAGTCTTACTTTATCACCCTCGGTAGAGTGCTTTGGCATCACACTGCTCACAGCAACCTCCAACACTTGGGCTTAGGCGATTCTCTTGCCTCAGCCTCCCGAGTAGCTGGGACTACAGGCACCTACCACAACTCCTAGCTATTTTTCTGTTTTGCAGTTCGGCCTAGGCCGGGTTTGAACCCGCCACCTTCGGTATATGGGGCTGGCGCCCTACTCGATGAGCCACAGGCGCCACCCTTTTTTCTTTGTCTTTATTTGGGTTAGTTTGAAGGCCTTATCTTCAAGCTCTGAAAGTCTTTCTTCTCTTTGGTCTAGTCTGCTGCTGAAACTTTCTGCTGTATTTTAAAATTACCTAAATGATGCTTTCATTTATTTAAATTTAATTATATCCTTTCTTATGATGTTTGTCTCTTTAATTTTTCATTAATGTCTTGAAATAATTATTTCTTTCTCTGTTTTAGTTTTCAACTTACTCTTCAATTTCAATTCATCTTGTTTGCCATCCACATTCTGCATTCCACTTCTGATATTTTAACAACTTACTTTTTCTTTATTTTCTTGCCTTCTTTCTTTTTCTTTTTCTTTTTTTATTTTTTGAGACAGTGTGTTACTCTGTTGTCCTTGGTAGAGTGCCATGTTGTCATAGCTTTTAGCAACCTCAAACTCCTGGGCTTAAGTGGACCTTCTTACTGCAGTCTCCCAAGTAGTTGGGACTATATGCATCAGCCACAATGCCTGGATATTTTTTCTATTTTTAGTAGAGTCAAGGTCTGGCTCTTGCTCAGGCTAGTCTCAAACTTGTGAGCTCAAGCCATCTACCTGCCTCGACTTTGTAGAGTGCTAGGATTACAGGTGTGAGCCACTGCACCCAGGCAACAATTTACTTATGGTTGGGCATGTATTATAATCCTCTAGGTATGTCACTGTAGCTTGTTTTCCATGTTACTAGAGTTAGTTTGCTAATATGTCTTCTCAGTGTTGGATTATTTATGGAGTGTGTAACAAAGACCAGTTTCTGGCTTATACTTGCTGAAATCATGCCAAATATTTATAATGAGAGCCACATCTTAATGATGTATTGTCAGTGACCCTAAGAATTATGGCCTTCTACATCATTATCATCTCTCCTTACTACCAAACATATTTCCAGGGGAGATGTACATAGAGATACAATGAAAATGTCCTATCAGTATCAAAGGGGAACTTATTGTAACTCCAGCCACTTGAGTTGGAATACAGTATAATGTAGAGGCAAGGGATGGAGTTCTGCAGCTCTATTAGACAAAATTATGAGCCAACATGGTAGTATAAGACCCAGAGTAGGCAATATTAGTATAGTGTATATATATTTGAATTTCCTACATGGAAAAAGATATTTCTGATGCAAAGATGAAGCAGAAACAAGTGGTATAAATGACTAGACATAATCTCAGGATTATATCTTAGATCTTTTATCTCCCCTGAAGCTTGGGTACAAGATAGGAAGAATACCAGAGGGCCATATCATGTGCTTTATCTTTAATGCACTCTATCTTCTCTTGCCTGCGGTATGGTCAGGTAAGGGTGTTGGAATCTGCCCAGTTTTATCCTCACCTGTCCTGGTGAGAAGAGGAAATAGAAAGATATGTTAAACAGGAACTTAGAAGTTCTCTTTTCCCCTATCCTTGAGATATCTGGGTTAGGTTACAGGAGCTTAATATAGATTTCAGGTTATTGATTTTCTTATGAAACCCACTACTTGGTATGTCAAAGAAGATAAAGATTGATGAAATCATTTCAGATAGATAATAATTTTGATCAGTGTGAAACAAGAGTATAGTTTAGGCCCTGTTCTTGTTAACCAGCACCTAATGAATGACTTGAACTTTCTCAAAATTGGTTAGATGCACACGTTCTTGTTACTGTGTAAAAAAGATGATTGTTATTCTTTCCTGCTTTGTATATTATATTGTCAGTTGCTAGGAATCACCTCAAAAGATAATTGATTGTTATTTAATAGTCATCAAAAATTTTCCCTTGTGCTCAACTATTCTAATCCAAAAGCATCATTTTTGGCAATTATTTTTTGCCACTCAATTAACTCCTAAGTAACATTCTTACAGAACAGGTAGAATCATTCATTTACCTGGCAGTCCCTTTTATAACTAAATGATTTTGAATGATTCACCAAGAAGCTACTTTGTATAAAATGAGATCTTATATGGGTTTTATTGGAAATTTATTAAGGCAATAGTAGAATAATATTAATGGCCATATTGAAATTTTTTCATAATAAAATGACTTTGGCTAAGCTTTGTGATATGGTACACTGAGCCTCATTTCATCTGTATGCTAGAACAGACTGGAACATTTTTCAAAGAAATAACTTAGCCCTATCTGCAGATGCCTTATGCCTTATGCCACAACTCCACATGAGGTTGGGTAGCCACATTTTCCTAATAGGATGCCAGCAATATCCAACTTGCTACGTGTCAAAATTTTTAATTCTTCTCTCAAATGATAACAAAATATTTGTACCCAGTGTCTTATCAGAGAATGTAAATTCAGAATGTTTCATTTTTTCCTTAAAAACCTAGTTATATATCTGTATTTATATATCTTTTTTAACTTTATATAACTTTTGACATTGGAATTGTATTCTTAAATTCAGTCAGACTGTGAGAAACCAGCTTCCTTGGACTACATTATTGTCCCTTTTATTATCACCCACAAAAAAGCATATCTCCATGATTTCAAGCTATGCTTTTCCTGAGAATTAATTTCTTTTTAGCATATAGGTACTAAAAGTGTATTTCACATTTTGCTTCGGCCTAGGAATCATATTTATTACCCAACTTTAACAAGTGAGTAAGACTTGTGCTCTTTCTTTCCAGTCTGATGTCTCTAATTTTTCATTTTTCAATTTAATAACCTTACATGCATCAATAACAATGCCCAAAAGGACAAAAAAAAAGCCATTTTTTTTGGAAGGAAGCGAGTACTCCAGGAGCATTGACTTTAGCTGGAAGCCTGTCTCAGGTATTAAAAAATATCTGCAATGACACAAGAAAACCATTCATAATTCTCTTAAATATGACACAGGTTTCACAGGAGAAATGCCCTCTGAATGGAAGTAGAAACTCCCAAATAGTTGATACTTCAATAACTTACTGCCTTGCAAAATATCAATATTGTTCTTTTGACTAAAACATTTTGGAAAATTAGTGGGGGAATTCAGTGAAATTTGGTAATTATTCAGTACTAATTTCTTTCAAAAACACAATAGTTTCTCCTTCATCTCTCTTCTTCCTTGGGGGCAGAGCACAAACCAACAATGTACATTTAGATCTTTCTCACTATCCTTCTTGCATATGTGGGCACACACAGATTTCCCTCTTTAGGAAGTTAAACTTATTTAAAACTGTGGAATTCTAGAACATTGTTCTTTTTACATGCTTCTTTTTAGAACCATATTGTCCCTACTTTCTTATTTTTTCCTTGACACCTATTCCTAATTATGGATCATAATGCCTTGAGGACTAGTCACTAATGATTGTGCATGGTGATTGTGAATGTACTCTCTGACTTAAAGAGTGTCATGGCTGCTTGACCATGTTTCTATGTCTTTGAACTCGTGTACTCTGAAAGTGATAAAAGTAATGTCTCAATATAATCCTGATTTTCACATTGTGTAGTATTGGAACCTCTGGTTGTGGTAGAACAGTACAGATGAAAAAGAAGGAATTTGATCTGGGTTTTAGGAACTTTTATTGAACGTATGATGCATTCTCACGCCAAACCTGACCAGGGGAATGGAACTTTTTACAAAAGCATTATACAAATAAGCCCTTGGAGATGATTATATGTTTTTTTCAAATAAATCTCAATTTTGTACAACCGTTACTTCCATCCCAACAATTTATAACAATTTATACCACAAAGTGAACTACCAGTGCTGTTCATTAATTCAACAAATGTTTATTTGCATCTATTATAGGCAAGGTATCATGCAAAATTCTAAATAAATATTAAGGGAGAAAGGAGGGTGTATTCCTGGTGTTCTTATCTTAGTTTTGAAATTCTAAGACTTACAATATTACCTACTAAGCCAACATCATCACCATTCCAACTTCACATCTTCCACCAATATATTTTAATTCTGAATTTATCAAAACCCCCAAATTGCAAAGGTTATTAGAAAACAGAAAAATTAGATTTATACTCTTTCACGTCTATTTAATTTATCACTGGGATAGTTGCAAGTTATTAACAATTAGAGAATGACACTAGCCTGCTGTAGATTAGGAAACATATAGGATATGGGAAAATTATATCACATCATGGAAGTTTTCCAGTGAGAAAATACAGAGGGGTGACTCATAGTAGTTCCAGATTTATATATATGTAAATATATATAATAACACACATATTTTACAGGCATATATTACATATATAACACAGAGATAATTATATACATATACATGGTGTGTGGGTGATTTCCCACTTACTTCACTTAGTACATAATATTTTTCCATGTTGGTACATGCAAATTTACTTAGGCCCTTTGCATGACTGTTTTAATGACACTTCCAGCTTATGGGCGTCATTTATTTAAATATTTTTCTATTATCATTTGAATTATTTCTAATTTTTCTTTTCCAAACAGTGCTGCAATGAACATATTATATATCCTCTTAGTGAACATGTGCAGAAAAATTTCCAGGACCTGTAGGTTGAATCAGAACATTGATGATCCATCTACACATATACCATTTTATATATGAATTTCTTCATATATTTCACTGACTGGACTCTAAAATTGCATCAAACTGATTTTCAGAGATTGATATTTATGATGCCACAGATTCAAAAAAGATGCTTTGAAGAATTCCAATGAAAACATCGCTGCCTTCACAGAAGAGAGATTTTCATTTTATTTTCTTTGTATTTCCTTAAAATATTAACATTTCCCCTTATATGGATTGATGAGTTCTCAAAATGTTAGAGAATATTTTTATTAAATTATCTTCATTTCCCATTAAGGACTATGTTTGAAAATACCAAAACAGAAAATGTCTAAGAAAATCGCCAGTGGTACCAACAATGAGATGGCAGATTCAGTAAAAATTTAGTTATAAAATAATATTTCTTATTGCAATTCTTCTGAAATGTCCCCATGACAAAGTATGATATCTAAACAGCATTCATGTATCTAATTTTCACACATAAGTTATAAAACATATTTTTCCTAAATTGTGTTTTTAGTGAAATGTTTCTTACAAAGCAAATATTTTTAATTTCTTCTAGTGGCTCAAAATTAATTACAGTTGAAATAAAGCTTTTGAAAAGAAATGAATTTAGAAATCCCAAGGACAGCTGGCAAATTTTATGGCCCATTATATCCTATTGGTAGTGGTCATGGCTTTATGAGCTGTATAAACTCTATTGAAGAGTTTATACTATCTTGGAAAACAACACAGAAAATGTTTCTGAGGAATTGCCACCTACAGTAAGTTTGCCTTCTGGCCAAGCAGTGACAGAAGAAGACCTACCATAGATGGGTAATGGTTGCCTGTGAAGTCTAGGGCTGGTTTAGCCATGAGCACTTAGGGTAGGTCATGGAAACTGACCTACTCATTGTCTCATTTTAACTTTATGAAGCATACAGTTTTCTAGCATTGCTCACTTTACTTCTGAACTGAATTTTTCCTGAAATGGAAGATACTTTATCCCACAAGACTAGAAGAACTTATTCTATGTTGTATGTGCTTTGATGTATATTTCAAAGATTTCAGCTACAAAGACATGCTGTGTTGGCTCAGGTGCAAGTCAAAACCTCTGTGTTTGGCATCGCCTTGTAGATGAATTTGTCTATTTCCCTTCACAATGAAACAGCATTTCATGAAATTTAATTCTGGATTAATTCCAAAAGGCTTTCTTCCTCAGGTTATGTACTAAATATAATATTCTATCTTTGGAATAATCTTTGGTGCCCTACCAACTGCAAAATGTCAATTAAATTAACTGGATTCTCTGTCCAATGCAAAGCAGGAAATGAGAAGTTATGATTTGAGCCTGCAGTGTATGTGAAATCAAAGCTGCCTACAATGGGCTATATGAACTGGGCCATGTCTTCACTTCAAGAAATAACTAAAATCCTCAGGAAATAATTAGAATCCTCAGTCTTTCTAACACTGCTTCTTTAACCTTTGATAGTACTAATTTGCTGTGGCCTTTTCCTTTTTATTCTTAGCACATAATGTCAACGTGCGTATGTTTAGTGTATAGTTATAAGCTATAGTTTAGAAGTGTTTTTCTAGAAAGATTAGAATTATTAATGTTGTAATGTTAACAACTGCTATCTCTTTAGGCTAGTATTATGAGGAATGCTTATATTTAATATTCTTCTAACTCATAAAGAAAATGAGCATTGTCTGTGTTAGAGAGTTTCTTTCCAAGAGTTGAAGGTTGGTTTTTGCCAATAACCACTTAAACAGACTTTGCATCTCTGCAACATGAAGCTATGCTTTCTCTGGACACAGAGATTTTTGTTTCCTCTCTTTAAAATAATGTACTCATAAATCTCTGAATAGATTCCTATACATCAGGGGTAGGTATATATCAGTAGATATATAGATTTGTAATCTAATATGGTAAGATCTGCATCACTTTAAAAGGGTGATGATTTTGTTGGAATACTCAAGATGCTTTTAAAGGTGAAAGCCCTGAAAAAAATAGTTAAAGTTCTATAAATGAAACAATTTCTGAAATTCTAATAGTAAATGATGGAGTGAGCCATAATGTGTAAGTAGACTCAAGGACACATACTTTGCAGAGGGAAAACAGATACTTTGCACAAAAATTCAAGTAACAAATGGCCCCAAATGAAATTATATCTATGAAATATTTCATTTCTTTTGAGAGAGAACATAGCCCATAAAACTACTGGCAATTGCCTATTAGTTGAATTGCTGTATAATTTGCCATTTTGCCAAAGTTATTGAGAAAAATGAAAAGAATTTGATATTCTTAATGTTCTTTATCAATTCTGAAATGAATTGCAAGTTATAACACCTGAAAAAAGTAAATTGCAAAGGTAATTGCTACACTCTTATTCCTTGGGTTAATGTAATATTCTCATACATATTTCTTATTGGAGAAAACTACATTTCATTTCACCTGTAACTGTCTTCTTCCTTGTTTTTGCCTGATAATTCCTCAACTCATATTTCTTTGTTATTAGAAACCAGTATTTCTTGATTTTAGCACTGGTGACATTTAAGGATATTCTCTGTCGTTAGTCCTGTCAGATGCAACATAGGATCTTTAGCAATATCCCTGGTCTTTAACCATGAGATGCCAGTAGCATTCTCCCTGTAGCCGTGGCAACAAAAAACATCTCCAAATGTTGCCAAATGTTCTCTGGAGGGAAAAACTGATCCTGGTTGAAAATCATTGCAGGAAAGCTATACACCATTTCTGATTCTGACTCTTTTGTATTCCATCCCTAATTCTTTGTTCACTTGCAAACAATCATTCACTCATGTAAAAAAAATGTTAAATATATACTGTGTCTGCTTTTCACAGGTCTCAAAACTTTGTTTTCTGTAAGGTCGAGCATCTAAGTTTACAAAGCATTTTACTCTTGGTCCAGAGTTCCTCAAATGCTTTATATTATAATATCATTAAGAAAACATCACAAGAATGACTGAGAGGAATTGCTTTTGATGATGCATTAATAAGGACCACTATTATCATTATTACTAGGAGCCATTAGTAGTTAGTTAGGACTCTCATGCACATATAAAATAAACTCATGTCAAAGATTTTATTCTATGTATTAATTAATGAGAGGATCAATAACATGTTAAACTGATCCAAAGAGCATTTGAGTAGCTAAGTTTCATAGGTAATTTAATAAAGGGATATTAGACACAGAACTTGTTAATGTTTAATGAGGGCAATAAATCATAACCTTTCAGGATTTATTTTTTGCCAAACAAAAGTTATTTCAATCTCTTCAAAATAAAAATCTATGTTAACACAAAATTTTACTAAATCTTGGACTATTAATATTCTTTACAGTGTTTAAGCGTCTCCTGTTCATAGACATATCTGCCTCTTTTAAGGTAAAATCCTTCACTCCCAGAACATCTCTCTCTTTCTAATGTATAACATCTACTTCACTTCCTTTTTCTTCTTCTCTCTAGGAGAAACAGGTTTTTTTTTTCTTTTAACTATGACTCTCTATCAGTCTCTGAAAAACTCAGTGAGTAAATCCTAGCACTCTGGGAGGATGAAGTAGGTGTACTGCTTAAGCTCAGGAGTTCAAGATCAGCCTGAGAAAGAGCAAGACCCCATCTCCACTAAAAACAGAAAAAACTAGCTGAGTGTTGTTGTGGACACCTGTAGGTCCAGCTATTTGGGAGGCTGAGGCACGAGGATCACTTGAGCCCAGGAGTTTGAGGTTGCTGTGAGCTACAATGCCATATCACTCTAGCCATGGGAAGCAGAGTGAGACTGTCTCAAAACAAAAACAAAAACAAAAACAAAACAAAACAAAACAAATTCACTAAGTAAATACCCTATACTTCCAGCAACCATTTGTTAATACCCTAAAATCAGGGATCCAATATCTTTGAGTCACAGTTTTTTGTGAAGCAATAGATAAGTCAAAAATTTGTGTTTTTTAAAGTATGTATTCTGTTGTGGAACCAATGCACTGCAGACAGCTTGAAATATAAATGAAGTGTGGGAGGCTTATGTGGCTAATGAACACACAGTAAGGCAGTGGTTTGAGTGATTGCATTCTGGTAATTGTAATCTTGAAAATGAGTCACATGGGTGACCTCAGACCAAGGTGGATGATGATGAGCTGAAAGCTGTACTGGAAGCGAATTCATTTCAACCTACATGTAAATCAAGGTCTGACATTACTAGTCCAGCAATATAAGACCATTTGAAATAAATTGGCAAGGTAAAGGAGCTTGATAGATGGGTTCTATGTGAGTTAAATGTCAGAAGAGAAATCATGAAGCTTGCCTTTCTTTGCTGTCCTGACATTAAGGTAAACCTTTTCTACACATGTTGTTACATGCAATGAAAAATGGGTTATTTTCGATGATTGCAAGAAGTTGGCATGATGGTTTGTAGGGAAAATTGAGCCCTGATCTTTTGCATAGGTTGCACTTCCTGCTTGAGAGACCTAGAGAATCACCAGAATGGCATGTGAGTTGTGTATGTGTAGGAGATCATAAAGCTGGTCTCCAAGGGAGAATGCACATTTGAGGGGTGGCCACATCAGGCCTAATGGTCATGGTAAAGATTCTCCAGATTCCAAAGGTCCGATGCTGGAGGCAGAGGTCTTGCTTCAGGTCTGAGATTTTACAAAAACAAGTTGGAGATTTTCTGTCTGACATTTTCCATGTGCCCCCCTTTTAGTGCTGATGTCTGACAAGTAACTTTTAACTACTTTTTCCTCCTTTATGATAATAAATATGGACCCGAGGTTAGCTCAGGAGGGCTCCCCACTGAATTTCTCAGTCCTCCAAGAGGAACTTTGCGTCAAGCTTTTTCATTCCTAGCCCCCAAACCTCCTCATCTGGTGACCCCCAAACCCCTTCAATGGTTGGAAAAAGATGAAGTGCTGAAACACAGTCTGAAATGGAATATTTGTCAAGTAAAGATAATTGTGTGTATTTGATGGTTCAGTTCTGTATTATCCACTATAGCTCCGTGAAACCTGGTCAATCTATTACAGTGATGTCTACAGCAATCAATTGGATGAAATGATGAGGATGGGTGTGATTGAGCAGGCAAGACTGGTTAACAGAGACAGGCCAATCCTCTGACAAGACAATGCTATCAGACAAACAACACTGCTGAAACTACAGATGCAGGACTGGGAAACTCTGTCTTCCACTGTATTCACCAGCTTTCTTCTAGGGTTTGCACTACTTTTTTTTTTTCTTTTTCCTTATTTTTTGATTATATCATGGTTGTGTACATAAATGTAATCATGGGGTATAATGTGTTGGTTTTATATTATATTGAAATATTTTCATCAAAATGTTTGACATAGCATTCATGGCATTTTCTTAGTTATTGTGTACAGACATTTATATTCTACATTTAGTAAGTTTCACCTGTACCCTTCTAAGATGCAAGGTAAATGTGGACACATCAATTACTCATTACTGCACTACTTCTTGCAAGGAAAAATATGCAGTCCTCAATGAGCTAAAGAAAATGCCTTTGTGATTTCAGTGCCACTCACTCTCCAGGCTTCTTTGCATCTGGCATACAGAAGAAGCTACCATTAAGATGGCAAAACTGTGTCAAGTTTAGGTGCAGACTTTGATTAATTGTACTGCTTCTTGGTTGAGATATAATAAAGCAAACTTTTGCTTCAAAATCAGACAGTTCATATTTAATGACCTAATAGCAAATGATGGGTAATAACACTGCTAACATTCTGTTTTGTGCAAATTAACATGTATTTTGTTTTTAACAGAAATAAAGAATTCATATAAAATAATTACATTGCTATTGTCAGTGATCTATGGTAAAATTTGGTGAGTTAATTAGCTTATTGGACTATAAGCTATGGAAAATATCATACAAAGTATTATTAACATGGTTCCTGAAACATAGACATTTAATAAACATCACATATTAATAATAAGTGGATTTTAACAGAGAGGTTTAATTAAAATGTGCTAACTCTGTGAAACCTAAAATTATTCCCAAAGTTAAAGTATGAAGTAATTAATGAAGATATAGCAAACATAGCATTCTGTTTTAATCCTTTATTTTAAAATATTCTTTTTTAAATTAAGGAATAGAGGAGAGACAAAAGGAAAAGAAATAATTTTTATCAACTAGACATTCAATTAAATCAAATAAAATAGAAATAGTTTTGAGGTCTTTATAAAACAGTGTATGCTATGACCCAGATTAAAAAACCCATCCGTGTTAGGTAAGTCTGTTTTAAACTGCCTTTGCATTTTAAAGTATGACATTATTTTTCATTTAGTCATGAAAGATACTAAATCTCTCCTTGCATGTGACTTTTTTGGTTTTCTTTCTCTTCAATCCCCATTTCCCTCTACCTAGGAAGAAAATGAAGGTAATAAACGTGCTAAGATAAATCAGCAAAATATTGTTTACATTTTCATCAGTATTTAAATAAGAAGTAGGTAGATGTCTTGCTGTGTGTGTCTTCTGACTTCCAGAGAGGCTCAACTTTTCCCACTACTTGAAGATTATAATAAATATATGGAAAGAGGCCAAATGACAGTTCCATAAACTATTTACCATCTGGCAGTTGCTTTCCACTTTGGTCTGATCTGCTTCATCTGGTGGTAGAATGTGTCTGTCTGAAGATAAAGCCACACACAGCACAGCTATTTAATCATGTTACATTTTGGGAGAAGCTATGTGGTCAAGTTTGTTAAAGATAGTCAGTTTCTATGGAAGTACAAAATTTTTCAGATCTGTTGGAAGATTATCAGAAAATGTAGGTGACAAATTCTAGATACAATCATTCCTCCCCCTTCCAAAGCCCTGTTTATTTCCCTGCAGTAGGAAGTTTTTCAAGGCATAATCTTCCCACTCCAAGTCATGGCCTTTTAGAGGCACTCCCCTTGGTTTTATGTAGCTCTGCTGTTTAGATATTTTTAAGTGCTTTCTTTTAAAGTTCTGTGAATACAACAGTTAATTTCCCACTGTGTTTTATCTCCCTCTAAAATTTAGAGTAGTGAATTTCAACGGTTTCATTTGTCACTTTGTTAAGGAGAACACATCATGTGGCCATATTCAATTTAGGTTGTCCTTGGATGTCTGGGTTGACATATTTTGTCAGTTAAACTTCAGAAGGAAATTATCTTTTCTATGACCTTGCATCTTTTCTAATTCTGGTAACAGTGTAAGAGGGACTATGGATATTGATTAGCCCTGGAGACAATAGCATCTGTAGGCTTTTAGATTCCTCTGAGAGAATGTACTTGATGAAACAGGGACCAGGGGCACCATGTTAGTCATCCAGTGCTATGCACATGTTGTCCTCCAAATCAGCAGCTTCAAAACACAGGATTTATTATCTCACAGTTTTTTGGGGTCAGCAATATGGACATGGTTTGCTTGGATGTTTCTGGCTTGGGTTTCCTCACAGTGCCTGAGTTAAGTTGTAGGCCATGGTTGTAGCAGTCTCAAGGTGTAGCTAGAGCTAGAGAACCTGTCTGTAAGCTCATGCAAGTGGTAGTTCTTCGTTACAACTCTGCTCTGTGCTAACTTTGGCTGGAGGCTTCGGTGCCCTTCTCTGTAGGGCTGATGACCACTTGGGAGCTTTCTTCTCCCAGAGGGAAATAAGAGAGGGGAGGCAAGCCCTGCTCCAGAGCAGAAGCCAGGGTCTTTTGTAACCTAATCCCAGCAGTGACATACCATCATTTCTACCACATGACATTGGTCACATGGACTGACTCAGGTACAATGTAGAAGGGGATTAAACAAGGGCTCTTGGACTTGGCATTGAAAATACAGCTTTCATTTACGGGATGCCTCCTAAGTGTTTTATTGGAAGTAACTCCTCCTTTCCTTCCTATGATGCTTTCAAGCAGAGATTAGTATCTCTATTCTGAAACTAGAGACATGAAGATCAATAACTACTAGCCTGAGTGCAGCGAGCCAGTTGGTGGGAAAAGAGCCCATGCTCCTTTCCTTACACTCTACTTTCTTTACCTTGGGAATCTGCCCTGTCTACTTTTGAGCAGTGTTGGGACTTCTGAAAGAAAATGGCAAACATTTTCTCTAAAGCTTGTTTTTTGGCTTATTTTTACTCCCCGTGGCACAATCATCACTCTTACAGCGACACTAGCCACCCATTTCCTCACAGTAGAGCATTTGAAACCTTAAAATAAGGCTCAGCCACATAGTGGTTTTTCAAATTTTCATCTTTATTAAACACTTTTTTTGAAATCAAATACCACATCCTCACACTGTGATAGAGACTATGCAAAGAAATAGAAAGCATGGATTTTATCTTCAAGGAGCTTAAAATATTTACAGAGGCAAAACACAAGAAACTGTTACAGCCATTCACATTTGTTCACTTTACGAAGCCAAGGATTTCCCCCTTTCCTTCAATCCATTAAATACGTTTTTAAAGAAAACTGAATATGACTTTTACAGATAAGAGTATATGGGCCACAAGTATGTCTTTTCCCTTAAAGCACCAGGGCAGGTGTACTCTGTGCACAAATATAACAAGACCAAATGGAATATAAGCTAAATGTTGAATGAGAAGTAGCAAGATAGTTGGAGTTGACAGATTCATCATACTTATGCCAGTATTCCCACCTCCCAAATCCATATGGACCCTTTTGTCCCCTTTGAATTTCAATTTGAGCTTGCCATCTTTTGTACACAGAACTTTGCTCTGTCACTACGACAGTCTCATTGTGTGTACAACTGAAACTTTGCTATTTTTAAGATTTAATCTATTCCCTTATTGTCACTACTACAGCTGGCACTACATTTTAGAGAATGTTTGTCATAAAATTGCCAATATTTGTAATATTGTCTAAAATATTGTCTTCCTGTGTTTTGAGTAGGAACTTTTTCCTACCTCCAGTAGGATCATGTCCTCTACAAATTTAAAAACAGTCTTATGTCTGCAATTATTTTTATGTTGACATGATATTGTGACTATAATATTATTATAAAGAAACATAAGAAACATACTTTGAAGAAAAGTAGTGACACTGTCAGACATTTAAACAAAAAAGTAAGAAGTGGTATTTTTTATAAAAGGCTAGGGTTCTAATTAATAGCCTATGATAGTTGCCTTGCTCTCCCAATGCAAGATTGTGTGGCAGAAGGTGGAGAAGCATAATTGGTCTACAGTGGTTGACCTGAAAGAGATGGAATTTGGAGGTTTGCTTAGGCTTGACATGAACTGTGAAATCTCTGTACTCCAGCAGGTTGACTATCCCTCCCTGGGGCCTTGGAACTAACGATAGCTCATGGTGGTGTGGGAAGAAGCTAAGGATCATTGAGCTGTCTTAGACTTAAGTACAAGTTTAGAGAAGCATCCCAGATGCTTGTCTATGACCCCAAAGAGGTAATTTAGTGACTTTTAGCAGCATTGCTGCAATAAAAGGTCTTAGTACTATGATTAGCTTATGGCTAACGGTAGGTAGGAGAGAGTCATTACAGATGAAAGGGAAGAATGTTATTTTGTTGAAAAAATCCCTAAAGTGACACTTTAGTAGTCTATCTTAGGCTACATAGAAAGACACTCAAAAAGAGACTCTGAGAAAGATGGAAATATACATCCATATTGACTTGTTTACAGAAGCACATTTTTTATTATTTCAGAATATTACAGGGGTACAAATATTTTGGCTACATGGATTGCTTTTCTACACTTAGCGTCAAAAATATAAAAGTGGAGCAACACTTTTTAAATTTTTTTGCAGTTTGGCTGGGGCTGGGTCAGAACCCACCACTCTCGGTATATGGGGTCAGCACCCTACTCGCTGAGCCGCAGGTGCTGCCCAGAGCAACACTTTTAATGGAGTGAGAGCAGAAGGGCTAGGCCGAGGGAGAGGTTGAAGTTAGATGCAGCTCTAGCAAAAAACAAGCCAGTCCTAGAGGGGGCACTAATCTGAGGTGGCCTTTCAGGTTGTGTCTAATTAAAGCAAGGTGATGAGCTTTGTATACTATCATCAATCAGTCATTGCATGTTGGCTTCCCTAGGGGAAGGTGGGTGCCTTGGGCTAGGCTGGGATTTCAGCTACAACCGGTTTCCACAAAAAGACTTGGCTGCGAGCTGAGGGCTGTCAATACTACGACAGCTGGGAAATGAATGCCTCAGTCCTGAAAGAAGGATCTGGCCAGTACACTGAAAAATCCTCTACAAAACTCAAAACAACCCAGATGTATTTAGGATGTACAGGATATTTCAGGACTGGATAAATAACTGTTAAAAAATTTATATTCCTTTGATAGTAGGCATTTTTTCCTAAGATTGTCATAATGCCATTATCCCATTTAAGCCCATAATCCCACTACTAGGCATCTACCCAGAAGGAAAAAAAAAACAAACATTTTATTATAAGGGCATTTGCACTAGATTGTTTATCACAGCTCAATTTACAATCAACAAGACGTGGAAACAACCTACATGCCCCTCAGCTCAGGAATGGATTAACAAATTGGGGTACATGTACACCATGGAATTCAGCCATAAAAAAGATGGTGACTTCACATCTTTTGTAATTTCATGGATGGAGTTGAAACACATTCTTCTTAGTAAAGTATCAGAAGAATGGAAAGGCAATTATCCAACGTTCTCAATACTAATATGAAGCCAGTAGATGATCTAATACATGCCCACGTATGAGAAAAAATCAAATCAATTCTAGTTGGGAGGAAGGGTAATAAGGGAGGGGCAGGGAGAGTTGGGGTCCTCTCACTGAATGGGCCTGGGGTGAAGGTGTTTGGTGCACCTTTTGTGTGTGAGACATAACCACAAGAAGGACTTTACCTAACAAAATCAAACTTTTTTTTTTTTTTTTTTTATAGAGACAAAGTCTCACTTTATTGCCCTCGGTAGAGTGCCGTGGCATCACATAGCTCACAGCAACCTCCAACTCCTGGGCTTAGGCGATTCTCTTGCCTCAGCCTCCTGAGTAGCTGGGACTACAGGTGCCCGCCACAACTCCCACCTATTTTTCTGTTTTACAGTTTGACCGAGGCTGGCCACCTTCGGTATATGGGGCCGGCACCCTACTTGATGAGCCACAGGTGCTGCCCCAAAATCAAACATTTTGATGCAGTTGTGTGTACCCTTACATTCATCTGAAATAAATTTACTTTTAAAAAGTTAATGATATTTTCCTTAATATCGCCTACAACTCAATTCACGTTAAAATTTTCCCAATAAACTCATTTAAAATTCATTTCCACAAAGGCAGAGGAATTATATTGTTCAACTAAACTCTAACATTTGTTGATTTTTAAATCAACTGAACTGATCATCATTCTGGAAAATTCTGCCCATAACTCATCTTATTCACTACTTATCCTCATTATTGGAATGAAATATCTTTTTCTTTATCATTATTTTAACTACCTCTTAATATAGGTGCTCAACTTTAATTTAGCTTTAATTTTCTTTTAGTCTGATCACTGATTGCAGTGTCAAGCATAGTGCCATGTAAAATAAATATTTGATGTATAATTTCTAATAATGTTGCTACTGCTTAAAATATTTTACCAAAACTACTGATTTACCTTCTTCTCATTTTTATATAAAAATAGCAACACCTTAACTTTGGCAGGAATGTTCTGGAGAGATTACCATTTAATTTTTTTATTTAAAATTGTTTTTTACACTATTTCCAAGCTTTTGAATAAAGTCCTCATATATTCCTGAAATATTGTGATTGTTGTCTTCTAATAAGGCCATTGGGTTATCTAGCATTATTTGTGTTATACTCTGAAACATTATCTACAGAATTTATGGTACCAAAATGGCTGGACGTGGGTCATTGAGATTGAAGTGGAGAAAATCAAATAAAGAGGGCTGAAAAATCAAAATTAATATCTGTGCATTCTGAGGGATGACATATCTTTAATAATGAATATTATTCTAAATCATTTGAGCAAAAATGATACTAGGAAATGAAAAGAATTCTTGAAGATTTATCAAATTCATCACTATGCCTTCTAAGTCAAGTACATATTAACTGTATTTTATCCAACATTTTCCTACAAATCCAACACACAGATAGGTTGAAAGATGTTTTTTCAGTGAAACCACATTAATCACAAAATTATAATTATATTACCTTTATCATATAACTACCCATCTATCTATATTTCAATACATTCATCAAATATATATTTGACTTATTGGAACATAAATTGCAGATATCAGCACACATACCCCACACCATACTTTAGTATGCTTGTCTATACCTTGTCATGGTCCTTTTTTCTGAAGGTTAAGTTTATATGTAATTAAGTGCACAAAGCTTAGGAGCATCAGATGTAAATAGTTTAAATGAAGTATGACATAATTTTTGACAGTACATATACCTCTGCCACCCAAACTCCTAGTAAGATACAGAATATTGCCATCACCCCCAAAAGTTCCCTCAAGCCCCTTTCCAGTGAGTTCTCCAGAGAACTTCTCAGAGATAGAAACTGAACTGACTTTGTCCTACTCCTCTTCCCCAGGACTGCCTGTCAATGAAGTCATATAATATCTACTTTTTGTGTGATGCTCCTTTCATTTGAAATGCTCCTTTCACTCTGATTCCTACATGTTACTTGAGGCAGTAGTTGGTTCTTTTTCATTCTCAAGTAGTATTCCATAGTATGAATTTATCATTTTATCTAATTTCTTATTAATAGACCCCTTGGCTAATTCTAGTTTTTGATTCTATGAATAAACTTGCTAGGAATACTTTTCATTGAAGTCTTTATTGTGGGCATATGTTTTCTTTTCTCTTGGGTAAATATGGGGTACTGAGATAGCTTAGTCATAAGGTACATGTATGTTTAGTTTTCCAGAAACTTTACACCATTCCTCCAAAGTGTTTGTATCCTTCATATAAGAGTTACAGTGATCCACTTACTAACATTTGATCTTATGAGTCTTTAATTTTAGATATTCTGCTTGCATGTATTGGTATTTCCTCGTGCTTTTAATTTGCACTTCCCTGATGGATATATTTAATGTGTTTGTTAACTATTTTTATATATCTTCTTTTATGAAGGCTTTTCAAATAATTTTCCTTTTTTGTTAGATTTATTATCTTTTTATCACTGAGTTATAATATTAATATAATATTAATGATTGATTATCTTTTTATTATTGAGTTATAATATTAATATAATATCAATGGTTCAATCCATTCTGCATTACTTTTCCCTCAGTGTGTGTATTCATTTTCCTAATGATATCTTATCCTAGGACAGTTTTAAATTTTCATAAAGTCTAATTTATTAACATTTTCTTTGATTATAATTTTCTGTTTTAGGTTTAGGACATCTTTGCCCAACTCTAAGTTGCAAAGATACTTCTCTATGTTTTCTTCTAAATATTTTATAGTTTTAACTTTTATGTTTAGATCTATGATACACCCCTAATAAATTGCATGTGTATGTGCGTGTGTGTGTGATGTGGCATAGAATTAATGTGTGTTTTTTAAAAAAAAGTATATCCATTTATTTCAAGACCCTTTACTGAAAAGAATTTCTTTTCCTTCATTGAATTACTTTGGAATCATTGTTGAAAATCAAATGACCTTAGAAGTATGGGACTATTTCTAGGTTCTTTACTTTGTTCCATTAATCTAGTAATTGATCCCACCTATAGATTTGTTTTTATTACTCTAGCATTATAGTCAGCCTGAAAATCAGGTAATATAAGTCCTTAAGCATATTTTTTATAATGTGGCTATGATATTTTTTCCTTATATTTCCATATGAATTTTAAAATAATATTTTTTATTTTATAAAAATAGCTATAAAATTATCAGGGGGTTGTCAATATAATTGACCCTATAGAGAAGGAATTACATCTTAACAATATTGTGGCTTCCAACCACTAACTTTATGTATTTCTTCATTTATTTGTTTATATTAATTTCTTCCAGAAATATTTTGTAGCTTTTAGTATAGAGGATTTTATTACACACTTTGAAATTATTCCTAAATAGTGTATGTGTTTTTGCACAATTGTAAGTTTTGTTTTTCTAACTTTATATTCTACCTATTATCTGTTATTATATAACAATATAATTTATTTTTTATATATTAGCCTAGTATCGTCCAAACTTGCTAAATTCATTTATTAGTTTCTAGTAATTTTTAAATTCTGTGGAATTTTCTATGTAAAGACTTACACTGCATGTACTGATAGTTATACCTCTTTATTTCTGATTGTTATGCTTTTTGGTACTTTTTCTTACCTTATTGCAATGGATACTTTGTACAACTTTCAGTATAATGTTGAATAGAAGTTTTTAGAGTAGATTTTACTAGCTAATTTCCATAACTTAGGGTGAAAGCATTAATATGACAACAGTAAATATGATGTTAGCTGTAGGTTTTTCATAGATGCCTTAATCCAGTTGAGGAGCTTATTTTTTATTCCTGGTCTATTGAGAATATTTTATTTTTAATCATGAATAGATGCCGAATTTGGGGAATTGTTTTTTCTCCATTTATTGAGGTGATCATAAAGTTTTTAATGCTTTATAATCTTAATAAAGTGAATCACATAGATTTATTTTTAAGTGTTACATCAATCTTGTATTTCTGGAATACACCTCACTTGACCTGATGTCTTACTGTTTTTATGTATGCTAGTATCTTTAAGACTTTTTAATCCCTAAATTCTTGAGTGGTATTGATCTGTGGTTTTCTTTTTGGAACAAATTTGTCACTTTTCAGCATTGAGATTATGTTGCTTTTATAAACTAAATTTGGAAATGTTTTCTCCTACCTTGTTTTATGAGAGCGTGTGTAAAATTATTGTTATTCCTTTCTTAAATATTTGAGAAGATTCTTAAACTATTGTGGCATGTAGTTTTTTTGCTATGGAAAAGTTTTGAACTCTGACTCCAGTTTTTTGATAGATATAAAAATATGCTGATGTCAATTTTGGTAAATTGTCTTTTTGAATAATCTGTCCATTTCATCTAAGTTTTGATTTGGTATATAAAATTGTTCATAATATACACTTACCATCTCATTATTTCCAATAGAATCTGTAGTGATAGCTTCTTATATTACTTAAATTCGTAATTTGTTTGTGGTCTCCTTTTTTTGCTTGATTATAATACCTAGGAATTTAGAATTTTGTTGGTTTTTTTAAAGAACTAACTTTTTAGGTCTTTAAAGTTTGTCAGTTATCCTATTTTCTATTTGTTGATTTTTCCCCCCTGGTTTTTATTTTCATCCTCTTATTTTGAGTTTACTTTATTCTTCTTTATATAGATTCTAAGAATGGAAGGTCAAGGTTGTTTTTAAAGTTGAACTCTTAGAAAAGTAAAATAACATACTGAAGTGTATGTACTTTGATAATGATAGAGTTAGGATTTGGACAGATGTCTAATAGCTTTTAATCAAGTGTTCCTGCCACAAATCACATTGCCCACTACCTCTTCCCTTTTATTATTATTATTTTTTGCAGTTTTTGGCCAGGGCTGGACCCGGGCCCGGGCCCAAACCTGCCACCATTGGTATATGGGGCTGGTATCCTACTCCTTGAGCCATAGGCACCGTCCCTCTTCCCTATTCTTTTCTACACCATTTTGAGTTGGTTACATTTGTAGTTTCTTCCTAAGGATTGTGAAATGTGAAGAGCTCATCTTCCTATTACCAAGAACTCAAAACCAAAGTTTTCTCAGGCCTGTAAGTGCCCTATTATCCTGGAAATACTTTGATTGGTAAAGAATTTAAACTTGAGTCTATAACTTAAAAATCCCCAAATATTATCAGATTGGTAACAATGATGATAAATTCCCAGAACTATTAGACAAATAGTAAATAAAGTGATTTACTCAGGTAATTCATAAGTGTGTGTGTGTGTATGTATGTATATATATATGTATATATATAACACAAAGAAATGTTGAACTAAAAGATGTTTTGATTATAAATTCTACACATGAATACCCATTATGAGTGATACTTTAGTATATTATTATGGTATGGCCCTTTGCTATGACAGTTTCGTCAACTTTGTCTATGGCTATAATGTTAAGAATGGTCGCCCACATTTAAAAAACAATGCTGAAATTTAAAAAAATTAAGTAAGAATAACAACTATGAATGTAACTATGAAGTTATAATAATTCTCTTATGTTTTAGAATTTAATGAGATACAAGATGCAAAATGTGTGCCACTCTCCTGGCGCAACGTAGACATTCAAAGAAAGTTAGTTAATTACTCTCCTTCTCCTTACCATATTAACCATATTTTGGGTTTGATTTTATGATAGGTGTGTGTGTAATATTCATTGGGTATATATTTGTTCTGATTTGTATCATGTCAGTATATCACTAGCAGTAATCATTTTAGCTCTCTTGTTTACAACAGAAAGTTTTAATTATAAGAAACCACAAATCTACACAATTCTAACAAAGCTGTTTTTGATGTTTAAATGAAGGGCTATAATGTAAGACTTTATTTCAGTTTTTAGAAAGATTAATGGTTGATGAGTCAATATAGCTTTTAAGTCTCATGAGTTATAATGTCTTCTAGGTGATTAAGAATGCTAAAGTTTAAAAACATAAAAAGGAAAGAAGGGAAAACATGAGGCAGTGGGAAGAGTACAGAACTAAGAGCAAGTACAGCTTAGTTCAAGGTCTGCTCTACCATTGTCAAAATCCGGGGTGTCCAAACTTTTGGCTTCTCTGGGCCACTTGGAAAGTAGTTACCTTTCCTCAGGGCCAAAAAAAAAAAAAAAAAAGAAATCTGTTTGGGCCACATACTAATGAAAGCTAATGAGCAAAAAAAAAAAAAAAAAAAATAAGTATATGCATAATTTTTGTGACATCTGCCACCACCAAAAAGTCTATGCATAAGTTTTGTGATATCTTACACCAAGTAAGTAAACACATTCTCTCTTAATAGTCCTAATTATGCGGCAACCATGCAGAAAGTCTTTTAAAATTGTTGAGTAGATCCAAGTTTGTAATTACTAATATAGAAAATATACACATCTAAGTAATAAAAGGTGTTTATTTTTGTTATTTTTTATTATAAAAGTGGGCAACATAAAACTAGTAGTATATTTGACATAGTATTCGAGAAACGAAGGCATCAGTATCTGATTCAATAGAAGTAGTTGCTGTTCTTAGTGACTTCTCAAGATGCTAATCATATATTTTGGTTCTAATTTTACTTTTAATATGTTCCATTCATGAAAACAGTTGCTCGTGAATGTAGGTGCTACCAAAAAACAATGACATGAATAAGGTATGACTGTGAAGGAAGGGACATTTGTCTCTGTGAAGACAAGGACCTGTAAAAGTCCAATAAAGAGACAAGGTCAAGTTTCCTTTAAGTTGGAAGTCAGATTGTAGCTCTGTGCATTCCATTCGAAAAGTGGCAGGTAACATCCTTATGTTGACTGAGAATGGAGTTGCAAAGACACTAAAATATTGATTTATTTTCCTGGAAATCGTGAAATCTGTTTTTAAATCCTTGTATCAAATCGAAAAGCAAGGTTGCATATTTTTCATTGTTCACAGGACTGTGTTGAGTCAAATGTTGAAATGCGTTAAATTGTTTGCCTTAATTTGAATTTGGCATAATTTCAGTTTCATTTGAATGCTGTTATGGTTTAAAACATCGTATTGATAAGTTGGTTATCCCTTTAAAGACACATGTTTAACTCATTTCAGTGAGTGGTTAACACTACTACAAATGCTAAATCCATAAGCCAGTTTTTATCATCAAGTTCTGGTACAAATTTGGTTTTTGATACCACAAACAACTTTATAACATGTTATAAATCATAAAATCTTTCCAACTTAGATGTCTTACTTCTGAAAATTAAATGTCACCATCAGCATAAGTACTTTGAAAAGAATTCTTTTCCTTTATGAAATCCATAGCCTTGATGATTTGCATGCCATTATCCCTTTTTAAAGCTTTTGTGCATAAATTTTCTTGATGTTCTATGCAATGATATTTATCAAACATGAGTTTTGGGTGGGAATTGCATCTTCTTCTATTAATTTTGTAAGTTCTTCTCTTTTCCCTGGCATCATCAGGGCAACATTGTTAACTATATCAGATGTGTTGATAGTAGACAAAGAAAATTGCTTTAACATATTTTTTACTGCATCATATAAAACCTCTTCATTTATCTGTATCTCATAATGGCAGTAACAAATCTATTCCTTCAGTAACATTATATGTCTCATCAATATCTCTAATAAAAATGGCAAGTAGCTGTATTCGTAGCATCAGTGCGGTCACCCGTTGCCAAAGCATAAAATTTAAAATTAGCAGCTTTACTCTCTAAATTTCTTTTGATAGACTTGCCATTTTCTTCACTTTATCTAGCTATAGCCTAATAAAACAGACTGATTTTAGAAATGTCCCTCTGTTTTCAGGGCAAATTATATCTATGAAAGTCATGCTTTCTATCCATTGCTTAAGAAACTCACCTTTTTGATTTTTTTTTTGTATTAAATATGCTACCACATAACTAGCTTTTACAATGGAATCCATCTGAGTTTTAGTTTTTTCAAAATATTTTGTTGAGAAGACAGATGTTTTCTCAGCTCCACTATTTTATCCTCATGACATAAGCCTTCATAGGCATGGAATTTGGCAGACAGTTTTTGTATATAATGCCTTTTCAAATCATGGTCTTTGAAAACGTGTACATTTTCTACAAAGTAAGCAGAGTGACTTACTATTTGCCTTGACTAAAAAGTAGTCATGTGTCCCCTTTAACTGAACAACCTTCCTTCATAATTTTTCTCTTCTGGGGTTCTGTTTGCTTTTGAGACATTATCAAAGCCATCTTGGAATTAAAATAATAAGGGACTATATTTAGTTTCCCTATGAAAATTAACTGACCAGAGAATAGAAAGCTGAGTCTGGTCCCCTCATAGCTCAGCCACTGGTGCAGGGCATGGCAGAGGCTGCTCATAAAGCCTGGCAGGCGATGTGTGAGGGGAGGCTGAGGTGTGGACTTACCTTTCATAATCAAATAAGAATGTTTACCTGACTTATAAAGAACATTAAATGCGTTATGTTGCAAGGCTAGGTTGCAATATTATTGATAATCTCTGTTTTGCCAGATCACGACAAGTGCATGTCATGTCTGAGCTTGGAGGATAATACACTGGAAGCTGCCCACTGCTGTAAAACAGAAGCTGCGCATGTGTGCAAAATGTGGGAGTGAATGTGTGTTTATTTTACATGAGATTACAATACAAGGTTATCATCTGCTGAGTTCACATTCAAGAACCACACAGTTGAGTTCCACAAAAATATCACAAAAAAATGTAATGTTTTAAATAAATTTACAATTTTGTGTTGGGCCACGTTCGTAGCCATCTGGGGCCACATAAAGCCCATGGGCCACGGTTTAGACACCCCTGGTCTAAACATATATTCCTATTACAAATTATTTAGCCTTTCTTGGTTTCTATTTCCTCTTCTAAAAAATTTTAAGCTTAATTTATCAGATCTAAGATTCTGTCTATCCTTATAAGTACTGATATGGACCATATGAAAATTTTGAAATATAAGATAATAATTGATTTAGTAGAAAAGTGAAACATTTTATCCATCAAAAACATTTAGATGATTGTTTAGAATTTGAGGAATTTGCCTAATGATGAGAGGGCCAAAGCAAAGGGACTCTGGGGACCATCCTAGTGAATGTATGTCAGCTGGTTTGGTTAAAACATTTGGTTTGATCTGGTTGAACACTATTGTGTGGAAACAGATTGAAATACAACGGTCATTGGATTAAGAAGACTAGTGAAACTTTTGATATGTGTGTGATAGTTCAGATGAATTCTGTAGGTAAGGACTAAATTTTTAAAACAGAGTATATGTAATCTAATTCATGGCGTTCTTTTTTCTTTTATATTATTGTTATTCAACTCCTAGTAGATGTAACTTAAGTTTCCTTCCTTTGAGAAATTATGGAATTTCTACAGTCTTAAATGTTGTCTCTTAGTAGAAAATTATAGTTTAATTCTATGACCAGTTATGCTAAATAAGTACATATTTGCTAACATTTTTTGCCTGACAATTTGATGTCATCAGATAGTCTTGATTACTTGCATATAATAGGCCACCTCATAAAATCCAGATATAAAATTGCTGGGTTGAGTTTGATAGTACTTAGAAAGGTCTTTTCTGAGATTACCACATCAGAAATTGGAATAAAAAGCTGAGAAAAAGAGTTGAAAAACAGAGTAATTATAGAAAAATGACATGCAGTTTTCTAGTCAATGAAGAAAAGTGAGCTGTTAAAAGAAATATTATCTTCCATATATAGGCTGTATAAGATAGAATGAATAAATGAGTGAAGAAATGAATAAATAAATAAATAAGCCTGAACTCAAAAGTCCAAGAAGGAACCCAGATACAAAAATTAATGCAATGAGAAGAAGGTGCCTATGTGCTAAAATTAGAAGTTCATAAGGGCAATCATATTGGTCTTAGAGCCTACTATAAAACTTTATGACAGTAATTTTGAAAGCATAAATGAAATGGACCATCTATTTGGAAATTACACATGGTAAAACCTGACTTAAAATTTTTTGAGCCAGTTGCCCTTTCAGCTTCTCCTTCAAGACACCAAGCTCAAGTGGTATTAACAGAATGTATTAAATTTTTCTTTGAATGAAGAGAAGAAATTTATTTTGTACAAAGTGACACAAAGAAGGACGCTAAAGTTACCTCCCCATTTTTAAAGCCAGTATAACCTTAGTACCAAACTTGATAGAATACAGGAATAAAATCACAAGGCAATCTCCATATGAATGTCAGTAAAGAAGTCCTAAACATATGTTGATACATTCGCCCCAGAAATATTTCAGATTAAATATATTATAGTTAATTAAGGCCTATCTAAGAAAGTCGAGTGTGATATAACATTTAAAAAAATCTATTTATGTGGTAGGTTTTTAATACTCATGCTTATTAATTTTACCCTAAATGGTCAATGAAGTATTCTGGTTGGAGAGTCTTTGTTAATTACCTTATAGTAAATAATAAATACATCTCCTTTCCCCACACTTTTGCCCCAAGCCTCGCCTCTGAGCTGACACAGATAAAACCAGTTGGAGAAAAACTCCTATTTAAGTAGGCAAAGGATAGAGAATAATGGATTTTTTCTTTTTACATATAGGAGAGAGAGAGCCACTCGGTTGCTTTCTGAGAAGTGGGAAAAATATTTTTCCTCATTTGATGGATAGTATCCTGGATTCTCCCACCTAACTGTTTGGAATGGAATTACCTTTCCAAGTGCTCGATACGTGGCTGGTATATCAGGCTTTTAAGACATCTATAGATGTCCAGCCTGAGCAAGAATAAGACTCTCTCTCTGCTAACAATAGAAAAACTAGCCGGGCATTGTGGTGGGTGCCTGCAGTCTCAGGAGGCTGAGGGAGGAGGATGGATTGGGCCCAAGAGTTTGAGGGTGCTGTGAGCTATGACACCACAGCACCCTACCCAAGGCTCTCTCAAAACAAAGTAAAACAAAAAACACCTAGAGATGTCCTCAAGTTCTGCCTTTCATACCATTTGAAATGTCAGTGCCTCACAAGATGGTCCTCCCCTCTTCCTGGCACCTTGAGGACTTGACCTCACTTCCTAGTCCAGGTTGTAACCATATGGGCCTCTTGAGAACTCAGGAAAAGTTTTGTTATTCTTTCAGGTCAAAACAATTCACTAGACACCTGGACAAATAAGTATAGATTTATTTCTTATAGTGTGGTTCCAGGGGCAAGGAAGACAAATATTATCTTTGTAGCAGGCACTATGTCTCAAAAAGCTAAGGTGTTGATAGTAAGCCAGAATTAAAATATTATGGAAGTCTTGGACAATGCAAAAAGACAAAAATAATGAAAGCTTGTAAGACAGAAAAAGAAAAGAGGCAAGCTTGCTCTCATCTACAGTCTACACAATGTATTCAGAATGCTCAGGAGTCCATAGAGATAAATTTTTAACGCAAATAAATAATTCAAGCTTGTGGACTAGAAGTCCATATGTAAAATTTGACAGAATTCCTATGTGATAGCAAATTAAAAATGAAATTGTAGAATAAAATTTATTCTATAATAGTGATAAAACATCTAGCATTGGGGAAAGGATGATAGAAATTGTATGAGTTTATTAGGCTGAAAATTAGATTATTTTATTGAAAAAATAGCAGGAGACTATTAAAAGGGAGAATATGATCTGTTCATGAAGGACAGATTCAGTTGTGTGAAATCTTAGTTTCCCCAAATCCATGCTGTCAGTGCATTTCTGATTCAAATCTCCTGGGAGTTTCTGAGGCATTTGAAAAGCTGATTTCAAATATCATATGAAATAGTGAAGGTGCAAGATAGTGTACCTTAAAGAGGAAAACTTTGTCAGAAATCAAGAAGTGTACAAACACTAATCCTTGGGACACTGTGGTGTTGGCAAATGGATAAACATATAATAATAATGGTTGTGTTAGGGATCTCCACAAAAATAGAATAGGGTGTGTGTGTGTGTGTATGTAATGATTTATTATAAGAAACTAGCTTACATGATTGTGGAGCTGAGAAGTCCCAGGGTCTACAGTCTGTAAGCTGGAGACCCAGGAATGTCAATGGTGCAACCATTCTATGACTTTAAGTCTGAGAACTGGGAAAGCCATTGGTGTCAGTTCCAGCTTGCACATCTCAAAGACTGATATCCCGTTCAAACAGGCAGAACTTTCCTCTTAGGCTTTTTACTCTACTCAGGTCCTCTATTGATTTTATGTGGGCTATGCTCTCTAGAGAGGGCACTCTGATTACTCAGTCTATGGATTCCAATGGTCATCTAGTCCAAAAATAGCTTCCCAGACCCAGGATAATGTTTTACCAAATGCCTAACCACCCTGTGACCCAATCAAATGAACTCATGAAACTAACCATCACAAAAGCTAACTTGTACATTTGCCTGACTTTATATCAGGCACCTTTCTAAGCACTTTGTATGTGCATATGTTAGTTTGATATGCACGACACAACACAGCAACCTATCAGAGAGTTATGGTTTCATCTTCATTCTATAAATGGAATCGAGCCTCAGTGAGAATCTACACATTTATAAGAGTAACTTAGAACAGAGAGCCCAGAAGGATACCCACACATACCCGAACTCCTGGACTGTGGTCAACACAGCATTGCCAGCCAGTGGGGATAAGATGGTGTTGGCTAATTGCTTAGCCAAAGGAGGATGGCTAATATTTTACCTCATAGCACAAACCAATGTAAATTCCAGGTGAATTAAAGTGAAAAGCAAACATTCAAGAGCTTAGCAAAAGAAAAATTACAGGAGAGTATCTTTATAAGCTCCTAGTAGGGAAAGCATTCTTTAAAACTAGATTAAAAGATAAAAAGATTGGGCGGAAAAAGATAAAAAGATTGGGCGGAGTCCTGTGCAGCGGTCATGGTGTGGAGAAGGACCCTCTGGGCTATTTGGGGGCTTTCGGGAGCAGCAGAGCAGGCTCCAGGCGGGGAGGGTGACATCCAGCCGGAAGCGGCCAGTCGCAGAGCCCCAGATCCAGCGAAGTCTGCGCACAGCTGCGGGAACAAGGCAGAGAAGTGGCTGCTGTTCTTAAGGGTCCATCTTGGCTTGGTTATCTCTGAGACTGGATTCTTCTTTGCCCCCAGAAGAATTTCAAATTTGGAAGTCAAACCATGTCCCACCTCCTAAGACCTACACTATGGAAAGAAACCTCCGCCTGCAGAGCTGGATGTGGCTATAAAATGTTGTAGCATATGTGAGGGCGACGGTGACGGTGCCCCACAGAGTGGTAAGTAGCTCGGCTTCTGCCAGACAGGAGGAGACCCTGGAATCAGACGCTGAGAAAGATGAGCTCATCTCTAAAAAGCTTGAAGTAGAACCAGCGGAACCTGCAAAGAAGAAAAAGCAGAGAACAACAAACGAGCAGAATTTTTGCACTTCTAACTTTATTCAAATATTTCTTTGGGCTAAATAAGTTGACGTTCTGGATTATTATGACACAACATTTCCGTGAAAATACCTACATCGAAGAACTACTAAGCATTGCCTCAAAAGCTTTCCACTGTAGAATTCATTTTTCATTTAAAATATCCCTATTTAAAACTCAAATGGTGACTCGTGATTGTGAAATTGACACTTGGAAACATTCTTCCTATCACAGAATTGGTAACGTGCTTTGAGAGCTTTGTCACGTGTTGACTTGTCAATGTTGTAAGAACCTTTTATAAAGGAATATATTTTTAACATAAATATATTGTAATGTACTAGGAAGTGGTAGGGTGCTTTTCCATAGTGTCTGTACAGTGTAAATAGATAATGGAAATAAAATTACTTATTCAACATTACTATTACTGCATAACATTCACATGTGAATATGTGTTTGAATATTTGTACCCTCTTTGTCATGTGATGTCTTAGGTCATAATAATATTACCAGCGGATGTCTCCTGTGTTCCCAGAGCTTTGTGTAAATGTCATCCCCGATCCTTAAACAACCTGGTAAGGTAGTTATTAGTATCGTTTCATAATAAAGAGTGCTTGAGCAACTTGTCCAATGCCACACAGCTAGTGAGTGATTAATTTGGAATTTAATTCCGGACACTTGAGCTCCAAAACCATCACATTAAACCACCCACGTGCCAGTCAAACATGAGTCATCTTTCAAGAGCTGTATCAACTGTAGTCTCTTCAGGCACTCTTCTATTGCAGTTAGTGGAGACCTTTTCCTCCTCACTGTATGACTGGACTTATAAAGGTCTGATATTATGATTATTCATTGATTTCCCTACTAAATAGTAAGTTTACTGAAGGCAAGGCTTTTCTACAAAGGGTTACCAGATTTAGCAAATTAAAAAATGGGATCCTAGGGAAATTTGAATTTCAGATAATGTTTTAATATATGTATGTAATAAATATCTGACAACACTACTTCTGCATAGTAACTCTTTTCTCTAACCAGGACTGTTGTAATGTTTTCCATACAGTAATACTAAATAAAATGAACAAGAGCTTGTTGGGTTGTAAAAAGATGTAAAAATAAATAAATAAATATATATACATACATAAAATAGATTGGTAATTTGACTTTGTCAGGATATGAAATATATTTGTAGCCACCACACCTTAAAGGTTTATTAGGCACTTGGTCCTGGACCAGCCTGGCTGATCACTGTCATATATTAACTCAAGTTACTCCTCCCTGAAGAAGCTGAATATGTACATTGCCTCATTCCTCAGAAGTCTTCTTCTAGGGTAGATACATTAGAGAAATTCTTGTGTTTCTACACTGTCATTATGCTTATAATAACCAAAATTGAAAGCAACCTACATTTACCAATAGGAATCAAATTAAATAGATAAGCAGTGACATATTCATGTAATGGAGTAGTATGCATATTTCAAATCAATAAACTTAATCCCTATGACTCAGCATAGATACAGCTCAAAAAACAATAAGTGGAAAAAGTAGGTTGCAGAGCCTACTTTCTGCATAATGATATTTATTTGCATTTATAAACACAAAAACTAATTTGCTTATTAATATGTACATTTTTAAAAGGATAAACTTATGAAATAAAATTTTAAATAATATATAGTATCTTCTGTATCTTCAGTATATTATTTTTTAAATGAGACTAAATGTGATCAAATTTTAACGGTGATTAATTCTGGGAAATGTTCACATAAATTAAAAAATATCCTTTATTTATAGTTTTGGAGTGTTTAATAATAATTGAACTAAAATAAGAGAAATACATTTATACCAAACACAAAGAGTAGAACAGTCATGATACTTTTACATGTTTGCAGTGATTTTGCTTAAATATTGATTACAAAAAAATGATAAGAAGCTGTAATTCTCCACAGCCTCCTTCCACACTCTTGAAACCTATGGTTATTGACTTTCAAAGTAGAGTAGACCATTTTAGGATGAGATTACAAGGGTAAGAACACAGTCCTTATGGAGATTGCAGGTTGGAGCTGACATGGTCCAAACATACCCATGGTGAAGGTTCTTAACTCTGTGAGCGTGAATATATCAAGACATTGATATAAAGAACTTAGTAGAATATTTTTCACACTATAAATGCTTATTAATTATTAGTAATTATTGCTACTATATGAGTTATTGGTAAATGTGAATTTTATTTTTCAGTGGTGCATATAAGGTATAAAGATTCCATAAGCCTTTGGAGGCTGGGTGAAGGGTGAAGATCAAGTGTAAGAAAAGTTTAGAAACTACTGTTAGAGATGTTTACTTCTCTGCCAGCAGCAGCAATCTGTTGTTTAGGAGGCATGAATTCTTTAACCCAAAGCATTCCCATCCCTTATTTATGTCTTGGCATGTCTGCCTGAAATAATTGGAGAAGTTAAGCATCTGGCTCAGCGTCTGTGGCTCAACGGGCTAAGGTGCCAGCCACGTACACCTGAGCTGGCGGGTTCAAATCTAGCCCGGGCCCACCAAACAACAATGATGGCTGCAACCAAAAAAAAAAAAAATAGCCGGGCATTGTGGCAGGTGCCTGTATTCCCAGCTACTTGGGAGGTGGAGGCAGGAGACTCACTTGAGCCCAGGAATTGGAGGTTGCTGTGAGCTGTGATGCCACAGCACTCTATCCAGGGTGACAACTTGAGGCGCTGTCTCAAAAAAAAAAAATTGAATAAAAAAAAAAGTCATCATCTGCACCCCATTATTGGCAGCATACTTAATTTGAGACACTTGTTTACAAGGATTTGCGTAAATAATCCTCTCTAGAGGCACCCTGAGACTTTGCACCAATTGTATTCCAGTCTTGCTAGCACAGTCAAATCCTGTCCCATTGGCAGCGAGGGTCCTCACAATGGCTCTACTGCCATTACATTTGACTGCATAAAAGGGAGTGACACGAGGAAGAGTTTTTAGCCATGTTTGGTGTTTTCTTCAGAACATCTCTGAGGTCTGCTGCATAGAAGGCATCCTTATCATCAGAAGAGGAAACTTCATTGATTTTTTGATCCAGAATGTCCTTGGCAATAAAACCTTCATCAAGCACGTGGCAGTCAAACTCTTCATTACTAATGTTCATGGTTTCTTGATGTTTCTTTGAAAAACTAAGGGACGGAATTTAAAGAAATACTTCCAGCTTCTCACCAAGGCAATTCTCCAGGAATTCTGAATCCCACTGCGTGTCCTCCAAACACCAGTGGAAACGTTTCTTAGTGCATCCAGGTGCTGCAGGCCTGTCCCATGGCCGAAGCTGCAAGAGCACTCGGCTGCCCCTGCCGCACCCTGCAGTGCCTGGCTCCTGCCAGCAGGAGACACAGGCCCAAGGTGGTGCCGGAGGCTGGGGCAGTGACTTCAAGGACTGACCTCTACATTTTCAATGTCAATAGAAAATAGGTTATGGAAAATCTGTGTGTCCTGTTCGTGGAGATGAAGCTCTTTAAATCTAAATTGGAACTCCTTTTACAACTTTTCCAGTGAATCGACACATGTTTTGTTTGGGAATGCAACCAATGGTTTTTCCACTAACAGATTGCGTCCCGGGATGAGTCTGCTGCTAAACAGGAAAGGCAGCAGAGGCAAAAACACCCAGCGGGCTGGATAAACGTCCTTGGCAGGCTGTAGTTTGACGACCCCTGTACTACATCTTAGAGACTAATACAAGGAAAATAATAATAGAAACATCAAAAGATAAAATAATTCCAAAACTAATTTATTTTATTGTTTTAATTCATTTGTATCAGGAACATTTAAAAATTGTTATATTTCATTGTAAAATTAAAGTATCTTCATTGTAAAATAATTAGTAAGGTATAAAAAGGAAAACTTAAGGTTATTTTCTTCTTACAACCTATTTTCATTTTGTTTTCTTTTTCTAAGCCTTTCTTCTAAATACATAGATCTTATAGAGTCAAGTAAACACACGTAATGTAGTTTATCTTGCAGATTGATATTTCGTGTAATATTAAAAAGCATGTTTTTAAGTTATTTAACATTATTAATCTTAATAATAGGAAAGTGTGGCACTGTATGGTTTTACCATAACACTCTCAAAAATTACAAGAATGAATAATATTCATGCTTCCAATTTGAATATGTATGTCAAGGCTTTTTGCAGTGGCTCACACATACAATGCTGGCACTCTGGGAGGCCAAGGCAGGTGGATTGCTTGAGGTCAGGAATTAAAGACCAGCCTGAGCAACAACAAGACCTCAAATCTAAAAACACAAAAATTACCTGTAATAACCAAGCCCCCTGTCCCTACACCAAGCCCCCTACCCCTGCTACTAATCTCCCAACCCATAGATTTAAAGAATATAAGGAACCCTTTACCCTTCAAAGGGGAAGTGTTTTGTGTCTTAGCCCCAGCCCCCACAAGGGCGGAGGAGCTAAATTCTGGAAGAAGAGATAAGCATACAGAAGGAAGGGAGGGGTATAATTTAAAGAAGCCCCCGGTGCAATACCCCCTGGTGGAAAGTCCCGAGTTCCTTGGAAACTTACCCAACTCTTATGCCCGTACTTTGTACCCCTGAACTATGTATGAACCATGTACCTTGTGACCCATGAAGTAATGAACTTGTGATGTATCTTATGATTTATGAACCAATATGTACCCCCACCCTGCGACCCTGGTTTAACTGCTATGATTAGCTTCTGTATTACATTAGCTTGCTTTGCTGACCACGCAAGAAAAATAGTATAAAAGAATTGCCCGCCTGGCATTCGGGGCTGCATGCCTTTGTGGTATCAGCCCCCTGCAGGTGTAATAAATTTTATCAATTATTGCATCAAATTGGGGTCCAACTTTCTAGCTTCGTGACTCAGTTTACTTCATTACCCAGGCATTGCTACAGGTGCCTGTAGTCCCAGCTACTGGGGAGGCTAGGGCAAAAAGATCACTTGAGTCAAAGAGTTTGAGGTTGCTGTTAGCTGTGACACGACAGCACTCTATTGAGGTGAAAAAATGAGACTCTTTTCCCACCCCCCTAAAAACAAACAAACAAAAATAAATAAATAAAATAAAATATTCAGATAAAAACAGAAATCCTCAATAGTACAGCAATTATTTACACAATAACTATTGTCTCTGAGAGCTGCTTTTATTCTTTAATTCCAAAGAAAAGAGAATGAATGATTCAATATGGCAATGTAAATGAGGCCTAATTCTGTTTGTATGTAAAATACAGTGGATTTACTAAGAGGGCAAAGGGCTACAAACTACAGTACTTTCAAAATTGAAGAGACCACACATTTTAGATATGGTGGTTGGTAAGGGATATATGTATTGAGAAAGTGATAGGTGAGGTTGGGAATTAAGGAGCATTCCATGATGACTTCTGAAAGCTACATCACATTCTAATTTTCTTTCATATGCCACCTTCTTATCAAGGAAGTGACTTGGCTCTAAATTAAAAGAAATATATTTTCAAACAAAATGTCAATACGTTCAACATAAAAAAAAATCTTCTCTTCCCTTAAACCTCGTGTTCTCTGACTTAGTTAATTAAAAGACAGTTTGAGACATTTCAATAAACAGCACATGGTTACTATTGTCACTCACTAGGCTTATGTATCCTTGCACATAAAAATTAAACTACTGTGGCTTTTAGTATCTCACAGGGATAATTATGACCTTTCTCCAAAGACTTTGTGTAGCTTGGGAAAAAAGCAGCAGCTTCTCCAATAGCACACATTTGCCATTGGGCCTCTGTGATCAATCTCCTCTTTTCTTGCAAAAGAAGAAAAGGCATGTACTATGGTGACCTCGGGGGGAGATAAACACCCCTGCAGTTCATACAGCTGACTCTTCTTCATGCCTGCAGATAAATCTCTGCCAAGGTGAAGTGGGAAAGAAATAGGGGAGAAAAGCCAGTGGAGGCCCATTTTTCTTATCAGTTCCATTAACAAAATACAAAGATTCAGAATCTGAAGCCAGTAGACAGTAAATCATTTCCTGGTTAACTTCATGCTCACAGAAGCTCTATGGAAGATTAACATACAAGAATTACTTTTACTGAGCATACACAGAGCAGAGATAAGCACGAAGATTTCCTCCAGCTCCTTGCTGAAAAATTAATGAGCATTCAGATGATAAGTCCATTTTCCCCACTTCCCCCAACCAAATCAGGAAGTTATTTTCTTTCACAATAGAAGTATTAATATATAATCGACCGGGAACCAAAACATTTGAACTGGATGATCCTCTATCCTTCAGGTGTTCCAGTAAGTATTTTATTTATTTATTTCCATTTTGAGGATAAAAAAAAAAAAAAACAGCTCTCCTTCATATAGTGCTTTGACAGAATTGTGGGATAATAAATTTCAACTAAGGGGTTAACATTGTTGGTCTTTATATGAAATATAACTATTGTTACAAGAAAAGTAGTGTTGGTCACCTTTGGAAAGGAAACAGGCTTATATTTCTCAGGAAACAAATGAGTTCAAGTAGCATTTAAATAATTCTGAGTACATTTGAAAATAATCTTCTAAGATTGTCTCCATAACAAATTGTAAGAAAGTAGAGAAATTCATTGTTTTGTAAAGGTTTCAAGGTGAAAAATGTAATACAGAATCGCAAATCCGAAACTCTGATCTGTGTGCATATTTCTTAGCAATCACTTATATCTTGATTATAAATTAAACTGCATTATATTATAACCTTAATTACTCATTCTGTAGTATCATTTCCTTGTTGTGTATTTCCTCCTTGAGATACTCTTCCTTTAGAGGTTTTAAGCGCTGCACTGCTGAAGATTATGGAGATACTTAACATTTAAGCTTTATGAAAAATAAAATGTCTTTCAAGAAATTATGGTCTAATTTGTCTAACAGTGTGAAGTCTAAGTCTAGATTCTCTACAGGGAATAACCTGCAGGTGAGCTCATTCTTCCCCTTGCTACAGAGGTGAGCGTGTGATCCAGAGAGAGCCATCACACCCACTTTACCCTTGGTCACAGTGATTGCCTCCATGGTAGGAACGGAATCAGGTCAAAGTACAAAATAACTTTTGTTCCTTAGATAAGTTTTTTTTTTTTTTTTGTAGCATGGTCTTGCTCTCTTTTACCAAATATGTGAATATAAAGATAATCCCAAGATTTTGACTACAATTTAGTCACACTTGAAGCCACAAGACTCCTAGACTTTTTAGCTTACATAAGCCAATGTATACTCCATAAAAGGAACATTGCATCAGGGATTCAGCTTTTATGCAGGAAAACCATTGCCTAATATGACAGTAAACTTAAATGTGGAATTTTAGTAATATCAGCTGAAAAGTGAGAAAAGAAAGCTTTTTATTTGTTTTAATTTTAAAATATGGTGCTCCTAAGCCATCTTAGGTAAATCATCCCCGAAAAGTTAAGCAGAAGTTCCCAGAGATGAGGCTGGAGGTGATGTGGTCAGGCCAGATAATTGAAAGTGGAGGGTGACCCACCTAGGCAGTGAAAAGGTGGCTTTTGTACCCAGAGATACTTAGAGACCCCTTTTACATGGGGCTGCAGGAGTTGAGCAAATTCTATAGCTTGCCTAGAAAATTAGGGTCCTTAGATACAAACTTTTCTGGGGGTGGGTATAGGGACAACCAGATCTTTTTCTTAGGAAAAGAGGAAGTGGGGAGTGGTGTGGGGTTTGTTAGGCCCCCCAACATCCCCAACTCTTGTTCATACCTAAGGACCCTAACTTTCTAGATAAGCTATAGAATTTGCTCACCTCCCTGTGGCCCCATATAAATGGGGTCTCTAACTGCCCCTGGGTGCAGGCACCACCTTTGCACCAGCCTGACCTCCTTGGCTCTAGTCTCATCTCTGGATGCCATCATTTACACTTTTCAATCTCCGTGTCCAATAAGGACTTTTAAACTTTTGGTTACCCAATTATCAATCCTGTTAGCATCCTGTATGTAACTTAATGGAGACAGCCCCTGTATCTCATGTATTTTGATACAAAAAGCTTGTGACCTACAGCTAAAAGCAAAAATTTGACTCAAAGAGAAAAATCAGGGTCCTTGCACATCTTGATCTTTGTGCAAATGTACCTATCTATCTATCTGATTGCTTTGATCAAGAATCTTCCAAAGCACTTTTCTCACAGGGTGATAAGGACAGATTGTTAACAAGTCTATCTTAAACCTCCTGTTAATGTTAACATGCCTTTGCCAAGTCATGTAAGGTATGGGAGATTTATAGTGCATTGGTAAACCTGTGTAAACTACTTTTCATTTTTATGTTGGTTGGGAAGTTTTGTCATCAAAATATAACAATCCTTTACTGAATGTTTAATATTCACTGAGTACCAATATGGGCTTGGATGTACGTCATTACCTAACTTTGAGAGCTCTATGTTATACTTGAAAACAGTGTATCTTATTTGCACAGTTTCTATTCCCTTTGAAAAGAGCAAACTATCTAGATCAAACGTAAGCTCAGAATAGTTGTTGTTAATTTCAGCTAGCAAATACAGCATTAACATATAAGAATTACTTTTACAGAACATAAACAGAGCGGAGAGAAGCACGAAGATTTCCTCCAGCTCCTTGCTGAAAAATTAATGAGCATTCAGACAATAAGTCCATTTTCCCCACTTCCACCAACCAAATCAGGAAGTTATTTTCTTTCACAATAGAAGTATTAGTATAAAATCAACCTATAACCAGAACATTTGAACTGGACGATCGCTATCCTTCAGATGTCCGGTAAGTTTTTTATTTATTTCCATTTTGAGGATAAAAAACAGCTCTCCTTCATATAATGCTTTGTCATAATTGTGGAACAATAAATTTCAACTCAGGGGTTAACATCATTGGTATTTATATGAAATATAACTACTGTTACAAGAAAAGTAGTGATAGTCACCTTTGGAGAGTAAACAAGCTTACATTTCTTAGGAAATGATATAAATGGGTTCAAATGACATTTAAATAATTCTGAGGACATTTGAAAATAATTTTATAAGATTATTTTGCACATGGATATTGTTACCACATGGATTTTATTAGATATAGATACTGTAACAATAAATACGTGACAATAATCCTTAGATGTGTCTTTAAGTATACCTATGTGTACAACTTTCAGGGAGTCAGGCTATAAAAAATTAGGTGCTATTGCTGTTTTAAAGTGAGCTGTGTCACTTTAAAATTGGAAGTCAAGATAAATATATTTAGAAATAAAATCTTTTAAAGGGATTTCCTTTTAAAATCTTTGAAATCCCTTTTAAAGAGGGATTAGTATGTGCCAGTTTGTGTTTTATCTGGGTGCTTTTCCATATAATTTATATGTCCCATTCTACTACTCTTGGAAAGGGGGATGATATAAGAAAGGATAGTGGAGGGAGAAAAAAGAATGAAAGAAATAAATCACAAAGAAAGTGATCTGATGTTTCCAAAAAGGTTAGTGTTCTTAGAAACATTTCCTCTCCATCCTAAACATTGCATCAAAATGAATTGATTTTCTAAAAATGTTGAGAGAAAAGATGAAACAAGTTAATTGGACGTAAGCACTGCTTTTACAAGAACACTTATAGCACAATGGAAATGTGAGATCTTTAGATTAAGGCTTGTAGCAGTCGTGAATCTAAACTGATAAGGATCACGGAGTACTGGCATATGGTGTGGAGAGAAAATTAGCTACGTTTCTACAATCAGATTTTCCTAGTCAGGATTCAGCCAAGGAAGTACAAGGCCCCCACGATTAAGTTCGCCAATTCAGCCTAGAAAAAGGGATACATACCTCATTGCAGAATATCATTATGGTCACCTTGAAAGCACTCCCCTTGAAAAGCTATGCCCTGACACCAAGGCCTAGTCTACTCTTGAAAGCAATCTTGGAACCCTTTTTCTAGAATGGCCATCAGAGCTATTGTCATATGACTCTTAATTTCCTGAATGTCATCAAAATATCTTCCTTCAATATTCCTTTATCTCTGGGTTAAGAAAAAAAAAAAAGTCACTAGGAGCCAAATCAGGCGAGTAGGGAGGGTGTTCTAACACAGTTTTTTGTTGCCTGGTTAAAAATGTGCCACACCTTTTGGGGGCAAAACACGATTGTAAGAGGGTCTTTTCCTAACAAATGCAACCAGTGTAACATGGTTTC